>JAOCNA010000005.1:7315283-7325580 GCA_026546675.1 Papilio helenus
TTGCTCGACTTCCCATTCTTCATCATCATTAATCTCAACAGGTTCGGGTGGTTCTTGCACTTGTCCAGGTAAGGGGTGCACCGCCGTCGCGTAACTCGGTTACTCGCAAACTAATTCAATAAGGATCATGTCACTTTGGATTAGTCCCGACGCTCGCCGCGTTTTTTAACTTTAATGCGACGCTATCAAAGGACCTCGTAACGGCGTTAGCGAGCTCCCTTATTTCATTAGGGCCGTCCGAAATGACAGCCCGCCCGCCGGTAATTGCGTAAACTTGTTAATTTTTAAAATCTATTAACGAATTGCGAACCGGTGCGAAACGAAGTTTTTAAAAGCCCGTCGCTACGGCGGCTAGTGGATGAATAAAAAAGCGGTTTAAACGAATCTATTAAATATGTACGCGGCAATTTCCCGACCGCGCCGCTGCTGCCCCCTCGCGGCCTCATTACGACAATCGTATTGAAAGTTGACGGATCGTTTGTTAAAGATGTTAACTATTATATCATTTTAATAGACAAATTGTATTTATTTCAGAACAGAAAATTAGATTTATTACAAAAATAACTCATTCGTTTGTCCTGATCCGAAACTTTGTATAACTCCGATCTATTTCGTAACATTCATGTCTGACTAATAACTTATTATTTATTTTCTTGTTTTAAACTAAATGTTAGATTAAAAATTGATTTATTTGTACATTAAATAATGTCATAAATATTATAGTATGCATAAGAATCTTACAAACATTCTCTATTTTATCTAGTAAAAGTTTTGAACAATTACTTCCACGTTGAAATTAAAAAGAAGCTTATTTCATACATTTTAAGCTAAGCTGTGTTGCCACTATTTATAAATCGGTGTTGCATTTACGAGGCGCGCTCAAACTTTTTCCCGCTGCACTTAAGCCTCCGCCGACTTCCGGTTTGCGGAGCTATTTTTAATTTCCGCTGCCCGGGGATTTTTCTCCTGCTTCTGATGAAGGCTCAATTTTTAATATTCAATTAATGGAAAATATTTTTAATCTGCACCTTAAAATGCTTTAGCCATCTTATAAATAAAAATGATTTTTTTTTTCGTATTTTAAAACGTTTCTAAACGATATAAGTACTTAGAGCGGGAGTACCTGTGACGAAACTATAGCACAATTGTTGTGCGATTGTCAATAATTTCGCAGCCCACTTAACTCTTCAGTTGCACAACAAAACAAAAGCCGGCAACGCATTTGCAGTTCCTCTGTAATGCGGATGTCCATGTGTCGATGAACATCTCGGTGTTCCCGCTGCTCGTTTGCCCATTCTCTTATAAAAAAAATATGTTAATAAGATTTAAGTTTGTACCGTAAACCGATATATTGCAGTTTAAAATTAATGTATTGAGATATTAGTATCATATTTTATATTTAGTACATTTGGACGTTCAGAGATCGTGTCATCTAGCAGTCGGATCAATTCTTTAATCATACCGGGCGTGTGGGAAGACCCACTTGTGAGTAAATTGTATCCTTGTTAGGTAATCCATGATACTTCTATTTAAGGTACAAAAGTTGATATACCTATCATACATTAATCGGTGAATTCTACTGCGGTGTATTAATACTTCATCCCTTTTACTCTCTTTAAAAATTTAAAGGGAGTGAAAGAGATGAAGATATACACTATACACTTGTGACACATGTCTCTAAATAGAGATGACATGTCTCACAAGTGTAACTGCAGTGAAATTCTATAGGCCTAATCAGTCGTATATTGTTCATGTTATGCACAGTATATTGTAAAGTTATGGTGACAGCACATTGGCGAAAACTAACCGGAACCGAACCGATATGTAACGGAAGACAGAAAAATATTGCAAAAGGGAAGTCGTAAGGACTGTATGGTGAAATGGATTCTGCGGAGGAGACAGAGGACGGACGCATAGAAAGGAGAAATTGACTCCTATGTGCCGCTTTCTCTGTCACGTAAAGATAGATAACGCACGTCTATGAACAGCGGTTGTTTCGCTATTTCGGCGAAACCAGGTGTAGTAGCTAGGTAGCCAACTTGTAATATAAACAAAGGACAATAGATGTGTAAAAGCATAAACTTCAATTCTTTTAACGCTTTTATATGGTTTCGAATACCAGTGCCATTGCAAAGAGCATTGTGACGTCATCTTGGTGCTGAAACTCGAATGCTTTCCGGTTCATTTCCCTCGGAAATGTCGTCTTGAAAGCCCTATTTGTTTTATCGCTTAAGTACTAGTATTGTTGAAATGTTTGAAAAGATTTACGTTTTCGGCAATCTTTCTTCCTACTTAATATGATAGTTTGAAATAAATTTAAATGTTTGTGATATTTGTTAATGTGGGTTTCTATTGCTTGTGTAAAATCGTTTTAAATATTTCATTTCAATTTCTATATTGCTTCATGTTGTGTGTTCCAATCTTTACAAATCGCAAAATCTTCAAGAGAAGGGAAAACGTACTGAATATAAAACATATCCAGTCGCCGGTATTCATAGTTTGCTATATTTGCGGAATAATAAAATAGTTGTGAGAGAAAATATATATTTACGTTCTCTTGGACTGGCGTTGTTTTATAAAACTAAGCATTTTGTTATTTATTATCTGATATATTGCTGTAGAGGACCCAATAAATTGCATATAGAAGTTTAGATAAGGAAAGATACCATATACGCAAAATCCGCCATGAGTTCTTGAGCATAAAGTGATACGTTTTTACGAAAAAATCACTTTGTTCCATTAAATAAATATGAAATATCTCACTTTTTACTAATATTATAAATGCGAAAGTTTAGATGGATGGATGGATGGGTGTTTGGTAGTGTTTGTAGCCTAAACGGCTGAACGGATTTCGATGAAATTTAGGATAGACGTAGAGAATAATCTGGAAGAAGATAAAGGCTATTCACTTTTGTTTTTTTTTAAATTCCACGCGGATAGAGTCCGCGCGGTATTGAAAACTTAGATTATGTTTTAAATCTTTGACTTTCAGCGAGATCTAGTAACAATATCCAAACTTTGGCATTTATAACATTAGAATTTTAATGTTCCATTACAAAAATTCTATAATACGAGTATTAGTTATGAAAACGAAAAATTGTGTCCTTTTAAACATTTGTAGCTAACATTTGATTCACACAACACTGGTCTATTGCATTCCCGAGCCGAGCAACTTCGCGGTAACTGCTTCCAAAATTGGGTTACCCTTGTAATAAATAACGACGGAATGCCCCAAAGTACCTCCTCCACGCACTTATGGGGCCTTTAACAGACGCTCGGGTAATTTAATGAAACGGCAATCACTGGTATGTTGGACATACAAATATAAATTTGTTCTTGAATCTTTTCTTCATCCTACAAGCGTTGTTTTAGTTGGTTTTAAAACAAATGAACATTATGCCGCAACCGCCCTTTAACAAAAGTTAAATTAAAAACTAAACTTTTAACAACAGATTAAAAAGATAATGTGGCAGTATTTTATTGAAATTACAACCTCTGGTATTCATTAAATCAAAAACTTTGGAAAGGTTTAACGTGTTGGATTTTTAATCTATAGTAAGGCTAGTTTGACATTTAGGAGTTTCTTCCTACATTATAATGTTAAATTAAAATAAGACGAGATGTTTTGTAAAATATCTCCACTATGTATGAATAAAGTTGGCGTTAGTGTTCGTACCTAATCCATTAGGGTTTCGGTTCACTCTGATGTCGAGTTTCGATATCTGCCTCGTTGACATGACACGACACTTTGTAGGATGAGCACAAGGCACCGTGTTCATCATATTAATGTGCCATCAAATTATCTAATGAATGATATAGAAAGTGATGAAACAGATCTGTGACTGTTTGTTCAATTTTAAACCACTATACGAAATTATATACAAATAACTTGTGGCAAATCTTAACTTTTTCCCACTCAAAACATATTTTTTCTGTTTTATACTTTTAAAACGCAAATATAATTTACAATAGTTCACTACTATTGTGATCCTAAAGTAATTAAAATAGAATGATTACCTAGGTATATAACATTGTTTATAAATAAAACTGTATGTCATTAAAAGTGTATTAATAATCCCGTACGCTTTCACTAAGTATAAATTTTCATGCAGGTTTGAGATTAAAAGTTTACAACTCTCCCGACGAGCCAATTTCAGCTAAACTTTCATAAATTCTCTTACCCCTTAAGTACAAAACTCCTTTGGCGCGCATCCGCCATATTGCTGACGTCATCACGTACACAAATAGCCAGGTGCGCTCACGTAGGGGCTTTGATGCGGCCCGCTGGCCCGGAACGCGGCCCGCTAGCGCCGGCAAAAAATACGGGGGCCTTTTATTTAATCCCACACGTCGCGTTTGATGGCTGCCCTCTTTAATGTCTGTGAAATACGTCGAATGAAATTTTATGTTTCCAATGATTTTGTTTTTAAACGTCGGTAATAATTCGTTATTGTCTAGCCCCGGCTTTGTGTGGCCAGGCACATGTGCGCTTTATGAGGTTTTATACGTTGTTAAAGTAGCGATTTTTATTTTTTGTAAGGATTATTTTTCATTCAAGCGGCATATTGTGATATACTTTGTGATTTATGTTTAATAAAATATTTATTAAATTATTTAAAATTTAACTTTATTATTAAGAATGACTGCTACTAATAATTTTTTGACTTAAATCTGGAAGTCCTCCGTTCTGATGTAATCTATATTTCCTAATTAACATTATTACAGAGTCGGGGAGCGCCTGTTGCGGTAAACGACGCTTTTCTCAATTTACATAATTTGTCGACTTAAATCTATAAGCCAGATTGATGGTCATTTGAGTTTCGGATGAATTTTACCTTTTACTATGAACATTTTATAGCGGAATTTTAAATAAGGAGATACAAGATTTTAACATTATTTAACCGATAGCTTATTTACAGAAAATATTTTACAAATTGGAAACACTTTAAAAATAAATAAAAGAAAATAGCAGGCATTAAATAAAGATGACCTAAAATTGGTAAAAGAATTTGTAACATCTTAAATTCTTCCACTTTCCAAAACTCCCCTCGTCCCATTCAATTGGCAGTCATTGACAAATTGAGATGAATGGTTTTCGTTTCACTCCACTTTATTTCGCGTCTCCGTGAAATCCATTACTCACTATCTACTAAGCCGTTTTATGCCAGTTTCACACGTGGGCAGAGTAGTGGACATTGCAGTACTACTATTGTTTGAACGCACTTCTACTGTCGAAATTACTTTTATTGACATCTACTGCTCTAAATGGTTCTACCTCGTGTGATACAGGCGTTATTCTACGTCCACCTTTTCGCTATAAAAACAACGTACTATATGTATGTTTGTGTGCGCAACGATAACAAATGTTACGTCATTATTTACCTCGGGGGAAAAACTGTGTTAGTGTGAGCAAATGAGGGTGCGACTAAAGTGTCAGCGGGTTGGGAACGTTTCGACATATTTGTCGTGTAAACTTTATATTTACTGATATCTGTTACTACGGGAATTGTGTTTTAGCAGAAAAGGGGAAACGTGCGTATTTTCTTTTAGAAATTACTCCTTTTTAGATTTTGTTTATTCTTGTATTTGCGTTTTTTCATCAACAAAAGGTTAAACCGTTAAAACGAATTTAATAAAAGAAACTAAACCTTTGTTTAGATTTAAATCCACTCAATCCTTCCTGGGCGGATATTTATGCTTGTGTAAAGTCAAATATCGGAACAGTTCTAGTATGGGCAAAAATAATTGTTTCCCGCTACCTCTTGTACACTATGTCCACTGAGTGGTCGTAAGGTGTAATTTAGCTGAAGTCGGCACTAAAGGAGGGTGTTAAGTACTCCGCCATCAATTAAAGTGCAATACCATTACGTGGGATAAACTACGCACAGTGTGACACGCAAAAGGTTAAAGGTTAACTTAATGAATGTTTAAATATAAACTAATGGAGCTCTTGATGTTTATTTGGTAAACGTCTGGATACAATGTCATAAGGGATATTATATACAATGAATATACATATACAATATACAAGAAGGGAGTATATAATTCGCTATAATTAATGTTAGGTTTAAACCAGTTAAAACTAGTTAGTATTGGCTTTAATACAAGATAGATTTTTATCGTGATTTTTTATTTAATAATAAATGCCAATTGATGACTATTATTATTAACTAGATCTATCCAGATGGCGTTCATAGCGTAGTATAAATAAGATAATGGGGCTTATGAAGTATGATACGAATAGCTTTCCATTATCGAGCGTCCCATGACAATAATAATAGTTTCACACGAAGACAGAATAGTACGACAGTTGGACAATGCTCTATTGCTATTGAACGTAAACGCCGAAATAAAACAGTATTTTATTGTACTGGGCGATCAAAAAATAGCGTCATACTGTATTGTGTTCTACTCTACCCGGGTGTGAAACTGGCATAACGTGCGTTTTACGATGCTTGCTTAAAATTACCATTAACGCCACGTGCGTCGCCTCGATAATAAACTGAATCGTATATCTAATTCATTATTCTTTATGTGAGTTGTAAATATGCGTAAAATCCTTCATTATCTTATGTATTCAGAATTTGTTCCAAGATCTTATAAAAGTCATTCAAGCAGCGAGCCTATCATTTCCTGAAAGGCCGGCAACGCATCTGTAGTTCCTCTGGTGTTGCAGATGTCCATGGGCGTTGACCACCTCGGTGTTCCCGCCGCTTGTTTGCCCCCATAATATTATAAGAAAAAAGTTATTATTTTTTTTAATATTACTTACTAGATTTTGTCCTATGTTCCAGATTTTTTTATAATCGTTAAAATCGTTAAAAGTTTTTTTTTTATCTTTATATGTTACCAGCCAAACCTGAATTGTTATAGTGATACGTAAAACTTTGATTTTTTTTTACTAAAAAATAATTCCTGTAAATTATCTGGCCTGTGCTTCGCTAACAATGACTAACTTTTAATTGGAACCGAACAAGTCTCTGCTCCAATAAAACAAGACTCATTTGTTATTTGCAGCGCAGTTTTCTGAACATTCCAACTTCATTGCTGTATTGAAACTTCGTTACAGCTTTTTATCTAGTTTCTATCGTGTTACATTTATTATGTCCTATCTTGGTGTATGTCTATTCAACGTCAAGATTATGTGTTGAAAAAATAATGTAAGAATTGTAATGTATTTGTTATAAGTTTTGAAACTATAGTAAAGTAGACGATAGAAGACGCTATAATTTCTTAATCTACTCTGATATTATAAAGAGAAAAGATTAATGTACGTTTGTGTCAAATAAACTTGAAAACTATTTGATCAATTATAAAAATTCTTGTACCATTAAAATGATACATTATCATTGAGTAACACAGGCTGTATTTCATGTTATAAAATGTTTCTAGGCCCTTATTATACGCTGATATTAAAATTTCAAACTAAATGCTGTTTATTAATCACTATAATTTTATAGCAGTAACTAGCTGTTGCCCGCGACTTCGTCTGCGCAATATTAAGTTAAAAAAGTAGCCTATAATATGCCCGTCTATGTCAGCTAACTTGTATAGTTAGTTTCGGAGATTGCCTGGAACAACGCGGCTTGCGGACAGACAGAAAGACAGACAGACAAATTTTTTTAAATGCGATTTTCGTTATCAGCAACGCAAATACATCATCTTCCCTAAATCTGGAATTTTTCTTTTGATATTACAAACAGACACTCCAATTTTATTATATGTATAGATTAACGCTCGTTTAATTAATATCTATCTGTGACTAACTATTGTTACGTGGGATTGTTCATAAATGTGTATAAACATAATGTGATATTATACCGAGTACACAATTAAGTTCCCAACAGATCCCTCAAGTAAACTAAGCTATTGTTAATTGCTTCACAAAGCTATTATGGCAACCAAACAAGCGGATATCTTAATTATTGTCTGAGACTGGATAGGATCCCAGATGCGTCTGCTAACGTACCGTCCCACGTTACACAATAAATACTATTTGAACAAGTTCAAGATTCCGCGCTAAATATCTCCCCTTAGTGTACAATTAACGTCTAGCTTGCGATTTGCAAACAAATAATTTTACTGTAAAAAACACGCCCGATATGTGTTTATTTATGGTGCCAATCATATAGTAGGCTTTCACTGCCGACTATTCTGTAAAAAAAAGTATTATATTTTCTAGAAGTGATAATGACAGCAGGTGTGAGTTAGAAAATTATGTAATGAGTTAATAAAAATTATGTGCTCGTAGCAAGCTCGTAGCGGACGGTTACGTGGTCGTAGCTCTAATTAATGTCCGTGGAGTTTAATCCTGCATGAAATGCGGTTTATATGATGTTCCATTAATCACTGCTTTTAATACCATTATGTGGAATTGTCTTTGTAATGTGTGACGTCACAGGAAGCCACAAAAGTGATTGGGTTATAGGCACACGTGTTACCGAGGCAATACTTGGGTTGCCAGTGGGATATGTTACCTTTAATTGACAGAGAGGAGACAGACATTCGCCTTTGCTATGCGCCCGTTTCTATGTCCCATATGATGGAAAGGGGAAGAGGACTAGCATTAAGTCTTCAGAAGGCACACTCATCAGACGAATCGCAGAATTACTCCCACTTCACGCCTATCGTCATCATTGCTTATTAACCATTAGTGCAAAAGATGTTATTGAGGACTCTACCACTGTTAAAGTTACCATTCAAAGAATATATGGAACTTTAATTGCATGTCGTAGAGTCGTTACTGTTTTAATGCGTGCGAAATGTTCGGATATTGTAGATGGCGGTAAAATATATTACGACTAATAAAACAAGGGTTCGGCTTTGCATCGCTCGGCGCTTTTTGATTATTTTGTCTCTGTGACGGATTTTATTTGAATGTTTGATTTATGTTTTTATCTTAATTTAGTTTTTATGTGACCGGTTCTATCGGGACACAATGGTCTTACAATCTTCGAAGTATTATAGATTGGGATAGAAGGGGTAGGAAGATAGTTTCCTTCTTTAAAAATTCCTCTAGCAAAATTTGTTATTAATTCTTTTGTTAGGACTCTAAAGTAGAACGTAGTTGTCTATTGTGATTGTATGTTATTTATAAGGAGAAACATCCCTCGGGAATATTCAATTGTGTCTCCATTTTCAAAGGAAGCGAAATTGGTTGTTTGTTGTGTATTTTAGTGCTTGTGAGAGATAAACATTGAGGTTTATGTTGGCTTCGTATTGTTTTTCTTTGTTTATGAGACGTATATTGAACTCTCAGTATACACTAGTTTAAAGCAGAATACTGACCTCTGTTGGACAGAAATGTTAACTTAAGAATAGCAACTTATCGGCTATCTTAAAATTAACAATCTTTAGTCAATATTTCTTATAAATACAAATACGTTTATTGTTCATTTGTGCAAATAGGCTTTTTAAAATCTTTTAATGATTGTTTTTTGAAATGGCTTTCTTTTTCCTTTCGTTAAAAATGGTTAAATGTAAGAGTCAATTGATAATTATTATAAATAGAAGAAATATCTCCAAACACTTTAATATTGTTCAGTAATTTTAATAGCACGTTAGCGGAATTGACGAGCATTTCACTTCGTGCTTGAATTTCTGTCTTAATTACTAATACTGAAATTAATATGCAAGAGCCGTAGATAGTGTTGTATGTTAGTATAGGTAATATTGATGAGTTTGGGATATTAGGATAATAGCTTTTAGATTTAATGGGATATTTACGTTTTAAGTGACATAAAAAAATCAAAAACACTAAAAAGTTATGTTAGATTCGCGGATATTAGAACCAACCAAAAAATCACATTAATGTAATAATTTCATATAATTTACTTACTTAAATACACATTCGACTTGTCGCATAGAATACGTTTTATAATCAAGGTAGAATATCGTTTGTTGTGAACAGTAAGTGATGCGGGTGAAATGATAGCGCATGTTTCGAGGACATGGTGCATGTTAGAATGCATCAACCACGATAAATATATCAAAAGACATTGATAGTTTGTATTTTATGTAATTAAAGACTTGATAGCTACACATATCAGGTATCAAAGACTATTTACTATTGCAAAATGTTAAGAAAAATTTCAAATGTTACGTTGATGTTTTGACAGTGGAAACTCTGGGTTGGTGTGCGTTTGTATCAACGGCGGATCCAGGAGCTGGTTCCAGGACTTAGGTGGACCATTTTTACTTGTATCTATTGTTATCAAAACTTGACTTGACCACGACTCTGTGTCCCCCCCGCGGGGGGGGGGGGGGGGTTCGGGGGTTGGGGGGGGGGAGGGGGGGT
>JAOCNA010000005.1:7329990-7344813 GCA_026546675.1 Papilio helenus
CATTTTAATGAATCCTAAAAAATAATCTATCCATCTGTAATTTAGGTTATTAGTTGCCTAATAAGGCAGGTCTAGACATATAGACGGGCAACGACTCAAAATAGCTGACACAGCATATTTGTTCAATCATTATAGAAAACGATTTGCTGACTTGCATGTTGAGGCATGGCTGAGTGGATATTTGATATACTGTGCTGACAAATAACTGCAGTACCCAAGTGAACCATGAACATGTAAATTTGATTCTAGCTTAGGTCAGGATTATCATACTCTTGGTTTCTAAACATAAATACTCCTACCATTTTTAAAAAACAACACATTAACAGATCGTTTCTCAATTTAGAAGAAGAATTTAAACATTATTTTGAAAATATCCGAATTAGCAAATAACCATGTATTTTGATACGCGACTCATTCAAATAAAATGTATTCAATTATAAATGAAAAGAATATACTCACTTCATCAATGAGTAAAGATAATACAAACAGTATGTATGTAATGAACTGTAAACTTAAACAATTTGCGAGTAAAATATTTGCAAGGCTATTATGATATATTCATTGTGAAAAGCCTTTTGTAAATGCACCTGAAATTATTTTCCTTATTCACTTTAACCTTTTTTAAAACACGATGAGAGAATTTCATGTTTTTAATGAACTCTTATCAGACTTTAACAATAAAATTCTTGGAAATGATTGAAGATTGGCTTTATTTATTTTTATATAAGTAAACATTAATGGTAAACTCGACTTTACAATCGTTTGTTGAATTACACAAACAATTTCTTTTTTCCAGTAAAACTTTGAATAAGAGCCGCCAAAGAGCAAACGATCTGTTTGGAGTGATGGCGTAGCGACGTCTCCATTCAATAAAAAATGTCATTCAATTGAACGACTCTTGATTACTTTAAGGTTTGCTCTCTGACAATTCCTTGGAATATTGAGATTTTTAAACAGTTTTCATGTTTGAAAAACGTTAAATTTCTTTAAGGTATTATTAAAAAAGCTATGCTAGTTTTTATTAGCATGTTTGTGGTATATTATATTTTTTATTAGTAGAAAGTCTTCGATAGCGTCGTCGCTTAACGCATAAATAAGTATATTATAACAAAAAACCAGTATAAGTAACTTTAAGTAAAGTCTGGCAATGACCTTTAGGTGCTCTTTTCTCTTACATAATTTTAAAGTTCAAACTTACTTTTTAAAAAAGCTTTTCGGTATTTTTCAATGTGAAAATATTCGCAGAGTTATTCGTCGGCTCGCTCGGGCTCTGAGAGCTCTCGATGAAATTTAATCAATGAATTTACGTGATAATATATTGCCAGTGTTCGCTGTTTTAATTATTAAATTACAATGCAAGTGGAGTTTTTGCAAAATAGTTATTGGCTTTTTTTACTCGTTATGCATGAATATTAACTATAAATTTTATGTAGAGCAATTCAACTAGTAAAACTGTTTTTAAATCAATCTTGAAAATTCAGCATATTTTTAGTAACCGTTGATATCGTTTTGATTCTGACAACTTAAGACAAACACTTTTCAAGGACTATATCTAAATCCTTTTCACTAATAGTAATTGATAACATTTTTATTACCATTAGCTCACTATACGTATCAGCTGGAGCCTACCCTAAATTAGGGGTGACTAGGTCATTGTCAACCTCTCCGGGTTGACTTCACCTATATGAATTTCTTGTTTATATGCAAGTTGCATCAAGATTCTTCCCTCAACCTTAAGTATGTCGGGTAAAATTTAAAAACACATTACATGGCGGGATTTGTACCTTCAGATTACAAGTTAAGTGCCAACCCTGAACCTTCGTTCATTACAATAACGTTTTAGTAATAGATAAATATTTCTCATCATAAATAACGTAATCCTTTTACAAATGGTCAATGATTACCCACATACAACTGTTCGAGCAGAAAGCGATCTAACGTAAAGATCCTCAGAAGTTCGGCTGAATACATTTCAAAGCGACATCGCGAATGTTCAAAGTATTTTCCGGACAGTGTTTGTGAATTATTCACGTCGCTACGGAGACACGCTAATCTTTCAAACAGCTTGTTCATGTTTCACGAATGTTTTTAGTTTTAAATTATTTAACGAGTTGGTTGTTTATTTTAATTTTACTAAGATGGGTTATTCAATCGTCAACTGTTCTTATCGCTTACGAAGGTTTGATACTAGATACGAGATCTACTCTTTTTCAGTCGTTACATTTGAAATATTTTATTGATTCCTACAATTGAATTATGGATGGATAAATTCGTATCCAAAGTTAAATATCCATTTGTTTTAAAATTGGAAAAAAACAAGATGAAATTTGTTCGGTGGCAGAATTAATTTCTACGTACAAACGTTTGATTGGATCACCAAACGGCGCGTGACTTTTTTAACTCGTGTTTCAATTATTACACAAACGTATTGTAAAATGTCTATTTTATATCGAATTCGATATCGAATAATTGATTGTATTTTACAATTAAAATGTGCCAAGTTGCGATTTTTTAAGTTTATTGTTAATCTATTACGGTTTGTTTTCCCTTCAATTGTATCATCAATAGACACGTCGGTTTAAATAAATCATCTTGCATGAGTATAATTTCACAGATGTTCCATTATTTCAAAACAACTCCGCCATCATCAAGTGCGCTCGTATTGTCTCGCCACTTTATTCCGAAATCCGATTTGTTGCCTTTTTGTGCAGTTTGAAGTAGATTTAATATGCAATGGCCTTTTCTGATATTTTACAATGAGATAGCAGATGTTTTTAATAATAATAACGTTTTACTTATAAGTTAAATCTACTTAGTAATGCCTTTTACGGTCCTTATGTAACTAGGTATTTTACCTCGGTATTAAAGCAGGCAGGGTACTTGGGACGTCGCATTACACGGGCTGGTTCGTTGACAATTACTTTCCACGTTAGCAGGTTAAATGTCGCGTGCTAGAGAGGGAAGTATATTACGATTACAATGAGCTATTTATTTTAAACTAGCTGTTGCTCGCAACTTCGCCCGCGTGAACTTAAAAAATATAGCCAATGTTACTCACAGATAAATTACCTTTCTAACGGTGAGAGAATTTTTAAAATCGGTCCAGTAGTTTTTGAGTTATGTCATTACATACAAAAATACAAATCTTACCCCTTTATAATATTAGTATAGATGTAGATCGGTACCTACTATTGGTAAATTGACCTGTTGAAGTGTTGTATAATTTCGAAATTCTATCCAAAATATGAGAAGAAATTTACATTAATTAAAGGCCATTTTAAACTTATATTGTTCATTGTCTAATTTGTTTAAAAGGATAGTTCTTTCCGTGTCTTTTCTTTCTAGAATTCTCTATCTTATTACAAAACTGTTGACTCATTAGTCATCAGGTGTTTACAAACATTTCCAATAATTATAAAACAAGCCTTCTCTTAAAGTTTACCTAACTCTGTACTATCACTTCATTTCCTAATCCATTTGTTATTAAAACTTTGGCGTCTATTTACGACTTATAAAATCCTTACGAGCTACAAGGAACGTGGTCGTAAACGTTACCTTACTGAATGTTTTACAGCCGTCTATAAATCTATCCCTTACTTTAACGCTGTATTAGACGAAGACGGAAGATTCTATTCTTAATGTACTGTAAAAGTAACCCTTTTATCAATGATAGGTACTTTATTAGGTACTTATGATATGTATTTTGAGTAGTAAATAATTTATAGGCACGCACGAAATGTTATCTAGTTTAGGGTTTCTAGAATTCGACTGTCACAAAGTTTAGAATGTTTTTTAATATTTTATTCTATAGCTTAATTCGCAATGCAACTATTTTGTTTGTTTGTTTGTCTTGGGCAGTTTGAATGCGTTATTTTCCTGGGACCCTTATTTCAGAACATGATATTTCTTTTCAAACCTATTGTTTTAAATAAAAATAAATATTGACACTAATTGAAAGTGCTTTATTTTTAATTAATTTAATAAATTGATTATGTTATGTCTGTACGTTGTGCATCTAAACAGTTGAATTGGCTGCGAAACAATTGACAATCGTACAACTGTTGTGCGATAGTTTAGTCAAAGGTTTGCGCCCGCTTCTAGAATTGTGAAACAAATGAAAGCTTAGCGGTTTGAGTAACGAGCTAGGCTCAGGCCGTAAATATTCTCCGGGGAAATAGAAAAGAAGTAATAAATTGGTATTCGACCGCGTCCCAGGAGAGCAGTGATAAATTTACAGGCTGACTTATTATTCAAGGCGGGTGAAGGTCGAGGCCGGGAACTCTGTAATATCAGTCACGAGACTAACGTGTCTTTTATAGAAATTGTGTGAAGGAAGACCACCTTATTTTGAACTCAGAAGTGACGAAGTTCCTTGTCTTTAGTCAATGAAACAATATGAGTAACCGTAGAGGACTAATGGCCGGTTTCCCAGGTATATTTAACTAATCGTTAATGTTTTTGGTCTGATTACTTGATAGGTAATGATAAAATAAATGCAGACTGAAGTCTGAAGCAACCCAGTATTAACCATGTTTAGAACTGTATTTAATTTAAGTTTGTTGAAAAACGTCCTGTAAAGAATATGCTTTATTTCGTTAAGGTTAAGGATTTTTTTTTAGGTATGTCCAGAAGAACAAAATAATTACCGTATTTATTTTAAAAAATTGTTACAAATTTATTACAAATGCTAAAGAAACTTAAATAAGGTACGTTCAAAGAGATTAATAAGAAGCTTGTTCAAGCACAAACATGACAGCCAATTAGCGTTACAGATAATAAAATGTTGGGAGTACGCAACAAGGTTTGTATTCCCTTGTTCTTCAAACTGTTTATAATGTTTCCTAATAATATAACATCGACATGAACTTCGGAAATGAATAATTATGAGTTTAAAAGATAGAAGCAATGTTCAATGTATGCCAATTATGCATTTTAATGTTTTGGTTTGAATGGAAACAGGTCACGTGATATTTAACAAGATTTTGTTTTTATATCATAAGATCGCAAACGAGCAAGCGGCCACCTGAATCCGCCATACTGACGAAGCGACCGCTGCCCATAGACATTCGCTATAGCGAATGCGTTGCCTCCCCTTATGCGAAGGAGGGGACGCACATAAGAGGATGTTTTCCCTTCCTATGCGTCTCCGTCAAATCCACGTTCCCTTAAGATGGTTTTAAACCATGTTTTATATTGTTTTTTCGTTAATTCTTTAAAAAATAACAAAGATGAAAACGCACGGTTCGTATAATTTTAAGATAATAAATTAAGAAAGTGTGTGACAAATTCCAGGTATCCTTTATTTTAATAAAGAGCATATTTCGTAAGAACGCCTACGAATTCGAATACGCGAGCCTTCACGCCTACACGTCATAAATTGTGTGGAATTATTGTTCACAAATTCCTTACACACAGGCAAGTTAGACTGAGTTATTGTTTTAATTCTGATTCAAAATGCTCTTGTTTCTAAACGTTGACTAGAACGCTTCTAGGCTTAGACGTTTAAAAGCTGTAAGCTATAATTTACAACTAGGTAACTAAGAACTTGTTGATATGGGTAGGACTATAAATTAGACCTGTCACGCACCACGCGTATGTCCGAGACACTTGTGACGTCACGGTACACTATGATCGGTATATCATGATTACTTGATTGTGATAAGGAGGGAAGAATGACATATGATCCATTTCAAATTTTAGTATAAAGTTATATTGGTCATTAACAAGAGATTAGATTGAGTTAAGGGTTTGATTAAGAAGGGAAAAAAATGACGAAACAGATCGATTCACCTCCATTTCTTTAATTTACGTCTATAGCGTAGATTTGCATCGATATCAATCTCCCTGCTGCGTGCTACAGCCTTAATAGAAAATGTCCGAAAAATATTAATCGGGAATAGAAAAAGGTTATTAAAGAAACTATTTTGGTAAGGAATTCGTGCACCACAATTCCGTGAGGTTTATGAGGTGTAAGGTATGCGGGCCGCACGCCGCACGCGAGGGGACCCTTGCTTGGTATTTTTCTACACGGTTGAATACATGGCCGCTATCGATTACTATAGGGATTGTAAACTACATTTTTTTATTAGAAGTTTTTTGGATTTTACTGATATAATGAGGACGTGATTGGCCTTATGTTAAACTTTCACTGCCATCTATGGAATATAATTGGTAAATGCATTTGTGATATGCACACCATCTAGTTATACAGATCATAGACGAATTTACGTCGTATTCGTATTTTCAATGTTGTGCATTTTATATACGAAAAAAAAATAGTGTAGTTCTAACGTTCGTATACCATCTTGTTTTCGCAGTCGAAGCGAATCTACATAAATAAAATAATTCAGACGAAATCTTTGAATTATTCAACGTAATGTGAGCGGGCGTCATAATTTTACATTTCAAGGAATCACTTTGTTGTACTTTTACAATGTTTTAGTTTTCATTCTTTTGTTTAAGTACTTACAACCTCTAAGAGAAATGATATTTTAGTATACCATTAAAAGATTTAAGTAAAGAGATTTGATATTTCTGTTGTTTTCATTCTTATTATGTGTGCTGGCCGGCAAGACATCGATAGTCAGTTGTTTTGTTATGACGTAATTACAGCTGTTCATAACATTATCGTGACTAAGATATAACTAGTTGTAGGCACTAAACATGTCAAGTGGAAACATACCTGATGACTCAGAAAATATGTTCAAACTGAAATCTAGAGGTAAGAACTCTTTAAGAGTGTTCCACTTGCGCCGTTGTTTCAAATGTTGTATAGTATTTTACTTATGAATGTTTTTAATGTCTTTTGCTCTTACTTTTGTTTATGGTAAGCTCTCACATCACTTTTATCTGACACGGGTTGTTGACGAATCGTCCATTATTCTTTGGAATAATTTGCATTGCGCAGAGCGTTTGGTATTCAAGGACGAGCACCGCATGGATTGAAAAAGGTGTCTACAACCCTCGTCAGAATTATATTAAGCATCGGAATATTTAAGGTGCGGTTTACACGGACGTTGCTCTTAATTCTGATGCAAAAGAATATTGAATAATCGGCTACGTTTGACGACAAAATAATAATGAAAAATTAAGCTATAATCTTTTACATTTTAGTTCGGCTTTCTTTTAGATTTTGTGACTTATTTATCTGTAAGTTTACTCTTTTTTTAACTAACAATTTTGCCAATTTAAAATTTGCGGTGTGATACAGATTTATTTCTTTTTAGCAATGTTAGTAAAAAGTGTTTTTCCGATAGCATTTCTGCGAAATCAGTGGTCGCGGTAGCTCTGGCGGTGTGAGGTATAAATCAAGTTGCCGGCAGGGGGCGCTGTTTGTTGCGGACAAATGGACACATTTGTAGCGGACATCGCTTTCGTTTTAAGTGACGCCAAATATCGCCGACGGTTTCTGTTTAACACCCGTCCCGACAACTACGTGATTTATTGGCATAGTTTTTTAAAGCTTTTTGTATTGTTATTTGTTTGAAACTGTCAATCTTGATTGAAATTACAATGTTGTAAAAGATATTTTAATAAAGAAAGGTGGTGTTCAGATTCTAAGTTATAGATTGAACCAGAAGTATGAGTGTGAGATGATTTTTTAAACCTTATTTGAATATCGTTGACTGAAATTTGACTCGACATTCTAAACAAGTTACTCTAACGTTGGACATCAACCAATCTTGATACTTTAGTGTCAATGGAAACACGTTAAAATTCTCTACCGTTACGTCTACGTTACCTCGCTACGGCGCTGTGAATCTATTCATCATAAATTTTATGTCAACTCGATGTATTTTGTAATCGATCACGGATCAAGAACGTGTTTATGTCGTGTAATGCTAAGCTTGTGTGTTAATACGTTTTTATCAACATTTATTAATGTTTTTATAGATTGTGCAAGTGGAGAAAAATATTTTGTTTTACAGTTTCATTTGTTTGAATCTGTTTATAGTTTTTGTATTACTGTGGTTCAAGGATTTTGTTTGCGGCGTTTTAAATGCGGGTCGAAGTTAAGGAATGGTGAACTACCACCGAGCAAAGGACCTGCTTTGGGTTTTCGTTTGACTTGTGTATCAACGCTGTTGAACTACTGGTATTCATGCCTGTATAGTTTAAAATCTTAAATGAAATTCCATAGAAGTACTTTTACTAAAACATTGTTACATTTTAGGATGAAAACATTGGAAACCCAGCTTTATAACGTTTCCTATAGTAAAATGACAGTTTTTTTACTAGCATCCACATTATGATTGGCGATTTTAGCTGTCATTGCCAGTTGGATTTGTGAATAATTTGACAGGCGACGCTTCGAGCCCTGAGAAGGGTTGCTCACAAATATTACTACTGGAGATAACGTCTTGATGGTGTTCGTGTATTGAGATATTAAAGATAGACTACTTTTGAATATGTGTGGAGCATTTATTTTACTTAAAAATAATGACTTTTAACATTGTTTTTCCACAAGAAGTTTAATACAGCATACGCTCTCAATAGTAGTAAAAGCCGTCTGTTGTGCAAACTTAACCAAATAGAAATTCTACTCTATGTTCGGCAAAGATTGCTCGTAGGTATAATATCATATCACAGTTGTATTTACTCTTTGCCTCGGGCTATGCCTCTGACCTCTGATTGTGTGACAACTGACATTTGAAATCTTGAAGAGGGTTGCTTTTATTCATGGAAGCCACAGGGCACTGATATACTTTATTAAAAAATCACTAGTTTAGCTAGAATTTGGTTAACATTTAATATGTTTAGTTTTATTTACTTAATACAAAGATCACTACACTAATGGACCATGTTCATGATAAATTAAATAGCACTTTCACTGAAAGTATAAATAAAGAAATCCTTTTAATGCAGATCCGTTCTGAATGAATAAAATATAACCTTTCCATTTGGAGTACGGTGAAATACCTGTGCTTGGCGCTCTTTGGCGGCCATATTGCCGCGGTCCTGTAGCAAATCCAACGTGTCTGCCATTAGAAACTTGCGTTTTTATTTTATATCTATGAATTCCGAGAGGGAGAAGCCAACGTTTTCTATAGTCGTTTTATACGTTGAGATTAATTGCTAAGGTTTTCATATACTAATGTTTTTAATTAATTAAGAACAACAGATCAGAGATATAGTAATTTTCATAACCTAAATTAATCCTTACTTTTTGGCAAAGTAAGTAAAATGTTTTTTGAAAAGAGTTTTTATTTATATTTTAGGAATGAGTCTGGCTGTAACGAAGACGTAAAATTTATTCCTTTTTTAAAAATACTTGTTCCATTTGGCGCGCAGATGCGAGATGGCATTCGTACCTCGTTTCGCGGCATTCATATGTTAATAGGAACACGTGCGCCTCTATTAGCCTTCTTCTTATTTAAGTATTTTCATTCACGCCGTCTCTTCTTCCCTTTGAATCCCTTTGAAATGGGTCGGGATTGACGGGAATATTTATACCTGCATTAGGCACATATTCAAATATTTATTTCTGTATGTTGGTAAATGTTTTTTTATATCTTATCCCTGTCAGACTCTTCGAAAATACAGTGTCAATAAAGTTTCGTACAGAGAGTCTTTTAGGAAAATTTGAATCACACATGCGAGAATGTATTCGTATTCGTAACGTCAAAATTGTAAGAGATTTTTTGGTGTAGTCTATTCCCGCTACATAAAATGCTCTCACGAATATTTGTGATAAGCCCTCAAGTTTTTCAGTAACGATAATATTTATAAAAACTTTTTACTCAAGTAACGCTTGTAACATTTTGCAAAAAATGTCTACCTCTTTGTACATACTCGTTACAAAATTAAAAAATAATTCCATAGTGAAAAAAAATAAAGTTATAGTTTATTTTTAATTTTAAAGAACCTTTATCATAACCGAGTACATGAACTCTCTTATGCTTTTATGCACAAATTACGTATAACTTCGAAGAGCTTATAAAAGTTGCGACCTGAAATTTTCAGCAGCACGAGAATACGTCATGCACTGAAGGACGTAATTAAAAATGAAAAACGTAACTTTAATTATTATTAGTGCACGTCTGAGAATCTTTTACATATTTACTTTACCTTTATAAAGGACTAGCTGTTGCACGCGACTTCGTCCACGTGAAATTAAAAAACAGCCTATTTTACTCAGCGATAACGTAGCTTTTTAATGGTAAAAAATTTTTGAGATCGGCCCAGTAGTTTTTTAGTTATTTTAATACATACAAAAATCCAAAAATACAAAGCTTTTCTCTTAATAATAGTAGTATAGATAAAATAGTTATTATACTGCATTATAAATATATTTCCCCCCTTAAATCGGACTCTATTTCGTTGTACGGAAACCAATTAATTTCTCATCATTAATAACTCCGCGAACAGTTTTTGTGGAAGTCGTAAGACTTCGCCCTAATGACATTGAAGATTTGAGTTTCATTTTCTTTTAAATTTTAATGACACTTTCAAAAGTACCGAAGGTTGAAAATTAAATATCAAGTTACTTGTTTAAAGTGGATATGCAATTTCATAATGTAATGATACCTTTTCAAAAGGTATATCTAAAATCTTTGTCGTGTTAAATGTTAATTTTACCCTTTTTAATTTATATCCGTGTTTTGTTTTCAGGTAAGCGACACCTCGTCCTGAAACCATTCACTAATTTATCAAACAAAGTAAGTAACGGCTTTTCATCTAAGCATTGAGGTATGGTGCAAGTGTCAGCAGTAAAGCGTGATTGACAAATATTTTTTATATTTATTTTATTGTAACAGTAGAAACACTTTGTATTCCAATACATGTGATCCGTCATACTATATCTCAGAACTTAAGCTTACATTATCTTCATATCATGCAATATTACTTATCAATTTTGAGTTCAACTGTGAGCTTACAAGGCCGAAAAACCCGTGCAAAAAACATTGTTACTATAGTTTTTACAGGAAAATCTTTAATTCATTGTAAGAAACACACTTCATTCCATTGTATATGGAAAACGAATTAAAAATATGCTTACAGTGCAAGCAATTTTCCTTTAAATAATTAATATTAATTCCGCGAGTCTCTTGTGGCTCGTCGAATCAACCCATTCGTATTCGAGGGCTGTTCGTTATAAATGATCCGCAGCGTCTCCTGTTTTAATTAAGAAAGGACCCGGGAGCCTTTTTCGGGACACCGTTCAATTAGCAAAGATCCCCCTTGTCATACATTCTTGCTGAATTTTACTTGTAAATTATCTAACGTCGTTTATTTTCACTTAACCGAATTCGCTTTGATTAATTGATTTGGGTGTCATTATTTTGCGTTTTTCTTTGATTTATTTTTAAAGAAGTGTTTTTTGTCCATTTCATGTTTAAGATAGATTTTTTTGCGTGGTTTTCTTGTCTTAAGTATACTTGTCTTGGCGGTATTTGTTAGTCTCTGCTGACACTTCTCGTGTTATACGATCTTATTGTCATTTTACTCGAATACCAACTACTAACCAGTTTTACTGGTATATGTATTCAAGTTAAATAGCGGCATTTTCGTAGCAACAGTGAAGTACATTAATTTCGTAGCAACAGTAGCGCCAATGCGGTAGGTAATTGCAACAAGTTAAGGCAAAAATTTTGTATTTCTAGTTTCGATTTTTTTTTACATTTATTAAATTTACTAAGTTAGAATCTACACAATTTTTGGAGTTTCTGTAATTTTTAACAAGTTATATTTCGTGATAAAAGCGGTACTAAGCTGACGAAATCGTGGGCGATCGCTAGAATAATATAATTATTGATAAATGTAGCTTGTCCCTCTATAACTTGATCATATTTCATTAATTATCGATAAATGAACGTTAAGGGCCGTAATTCAACTAGAGGCGTTTATACGTTTAGTGGCGGGACGCCGCTCGGATAATGCAATAGACATCTAACCAATGGGCTTTCGGTGCTTATGATGCACGGCCCACAACTGGAATAATTTTAGACGGAATATTTCATTGAATGCATCTTTATTTTTCTGAAAGCAATGAGATGTTGAACGATTATAAGCTTATTAAAGTACCGATCATATTAATTGAACTAACTTAAATTATAGCAACAGACCGTCTTTACTTAACTTCTCTACCTTCAACTAGATGTCTTTTCTCTCTGTCTACTCTATAGAGAGTGAAAAAGGGAGTCTCTATTACATAGGAAGATAGAAATTCCATTAGTTGTGTATGTATAACCTTTATGAGAATAACTCTATTAAGATTTAACCTTTCGTATATATTAGTGTTCCTTTAGAAAGTTCAAAGTTATACTTTCGAGTTGCAACTTAGTTCATTAATGCACTATCCTAGTTTGTAGAAGCGGAGTTGACTCCGACGGTTCTAGAACTTCGAGTTCAAGCTAATGGATAAACCATGTACTTGATATTATAATTAATTTATTTGAAACAGAACTCTTAGTTTAGTGATAGTTTCGAGGATAATGAGGGTGAAGCTTTATTTATGTAAAACCAAGTGGATGATAAATAAAGTAGGAATACTATGACACAAAGCAAATCACAATCATATTAATAAATGCAAAAGTTTGGATGTATGGATGTTCCTACGTATCTCTTAAATGGCTTGAATGATCTCCATTAAATTTGACACAGATGTAGAACATAGTTGATGAAATGAAAACAATGGTCTAAGCCTTATTTTTTTTTAAATTACTGCGCGTAGGCAGTCGCGGCTAAAGTGTTATAAACGAATGTGGCCTGATATCAAGGGCATATCGGTAAGAAAATAAAAACATATAGCGAGAATGGTAACACGATCAAGATCGCGGAACACAAAGTTTGCAATGGATGTTAGCTAATAGTTTATGTGTAAGACATACCTTGATTACACTCCTTAGTAATATCTTGACTTCTTTCATGGTATAGGTAAATCCTCTATCTTTTATGTTTTGGAAATTGATGTCTGATTTTCCCTTTCTTAGATTTTTTATTTATTTTCTCAATATCTGGCTAACTTACTTGGCTCCCAGTAACGTACGTGGTGGCGTCCTCTTAAGTAGTGTGAGGAAAATAAATTTCTCCTTGCTCTTATAGGGGATGTTTGAATATTCAATGTTTATTGGAGTAAAATAATGAGATGTGATGTGACAGTATGTAGGATGTTTCTACTGAAGTGTCTACGATTATGTTAATGTACGCTAAATAAGTTTCTATTCTTATTTCAAATAAGGGTTAATTTGTTAGATATGTTTGCGTAGGTAGTTGTTTATTAAGAGACAATTTTAATACGACTTTTAATATTTAATTTAAAACTGATATAATTATCAAAATACTTAATGTAAATTATTAAATACAATTGAATTTCCAAGTATTTCTTTTTAATTCGTTAAGATAACGAATATTGACTTTGTCTTTGTGATACAAAATTATTTGTACAAAGGAATTGAGAAATGTATATTTGTTTTCGGTTAAATTCTGTATTATTGAGATCAGTGAGTTTGTTCAGCTTTGTAAATTATTAATGAGATCCCTAGAGACTGAGGTCAGTCCTTGTGCTGCGAGGTAACAAGTTATGATCTAAGTTACCTCTCTGGCCAAGATTAAGTTTGTGTAAGTTATTACAAACTATTCATGTAAAATGTATTCCAATTACTAGTTAGTTGATAATCAATTTTAACTTAGAAGACCGATATGACTCCGAACAAAAGACAACACAAAGTATGTCATCGTTTTGAAGTTACACGACGTAGTGTTTGTGCACATTATTATAAAATACCAAATCTACATAGAGTTATCTGCATTACTACCTAGTGAAGATTGTAACTAAAATCCGATGTTTTTAAAACAAACATAAATAAGAGGTACTATAGCTTAATGACGATAACGACGTTGTTAAAGTTGTCTACAGCTTAAATTAAAACGTTTTAATTCAAGTTAAAGATTTATAATAAGTAATTGCTCTACTAATTATTTGGAGTACTCTATTTGTGAAAAACTTTAAAAACTTAAATCGTTAATGTGGAAGCAAAAGTAATTGGTGATAATTAGCCCAGTTCGATTCTCACGACACTAGTCGCGAAGTACCGAACGAATGGCGACCAAACATGCATTCAAATAGTCCACGCTACTGCGACCACGCCTATTTGATACTTGATGTTTTTTTTATGTTATTTCACATATGTAAATTATTGATCATGTAACCACGTAAACCTTTCGCGTCTGTGAGCGAAATTCATTATGAAATCTAATGATAATGATGATTGTTTTTATTTAATAAAATAATACAAATATTATTTTTTAGTAAATTTTAAATGTTTTGTGCAATTAAGAAATGTACTATTTTATATGCTTTGTATTTTTCATCAAATCCTGCTAAGGTGGAGTTAAATAACTACAACATTTCTACGAAAAACATTAAATCTATCCAGACCTGTCAAAAGAGCAGCATCGAGTCCGAAATAAGTTCAAGCCGTTGAGTGAAGCTTTTAGTCCAAGAATAGACACTGACTTGGTTCAATGACTCGCTTGCATCTCTCCACAACGCGAAATCAAGAACATCATTGGATGTGGTGATGCTCTTTGTCCCTAGTGCTTTTTTCAGCCTGGAAAGCTTTCCAAGATCTTCAACAGCAAACCCCGAACAAGAATTCCTGTTTTTTCCAGGCTTCAACCAGATTGCAATTGGACATGGCTTGCCAAATTTCACAGCGCTATACGACAAATACAGCATTAAATCAATGTACACGAATACCGTGAACCGCCGGCCATGCACACTTGGGTTCAGGCCTCGTGCCACGTCTTTTCGCTTGACGTGCCCTGGATAATCATCGGGATCTATCGCGGCCCAGCCTCCATTCAAGGCAAGATTGACCG
>JAOCNA010000005.1:7533862-7545697 GCA_026546675.1 Papilio helenus
TTGAAGAAGAGGATGATGGGGAGTCGAACACGTGTCCTTACTCTCAACTGATCCTCGAGCCGTTCTCTCCGTGGCCGTGTTGTTGACCGAAGAGACTATCGATTTGTGTGAATCCTGGCACATCCTTAAACCAAACTAGCAATAGACAATCAGTACCATTGCATTGATTGTCTATGTTATGATTCTCGCATCGTAATAGTTTCAACTACATTTTCGCATTTACCACTCACTAAGGTCTCGGCTACTAACCACTACTAGTACTAACGTGTTCGTAAATGTAATGAGGTAGTGACGGCAGAGACGATTTATGTGAGATAAACGGGGGGCTATTCTTAACGCGTCGACATTTATATTCAGTTCACAACTCGCATCCATCGCCGTCTATTGATGCGAATACATTGCGCTCTTCTAACTTGAGATGCATTCAGTCGAGTTTAAAGTCATCAATGTAAGTCAAACTTTGAGTAGTCTTAAATTTTATAACTTAAAGTATCTTAATCGAAATAAATGTCTGTGTTAGTAACAATAAAATCTAGTTACCATGCTATTTTAAATGATATTTAAACTTGTATAAAGTACTGCATAGTCAAGTAAGAAGCATCAATCGCTCTTATGCGTAAAAATCTTAAGAAATATAAACCATGTTTACATTTCACGTTAACTGCAAATTTATACTTGTTATAAAAATCTTTGCTTTGTATCGTCCAGTACGAATGAGACATATCAAAGGAATAACTATTTTATTGCTTCAATAAATAGTTTTATAGCAGCAGGTGAGGTCTTCTCTACAGTTATGAGTTTGCTGCAGTGTGTCACGGCTGATGGTCGCCTTAATACGAGAGCTTTGCCTTCATCTTGAGATGAGACTTAACAGAGCGCAAGAAAGAAATCTTGGGCTGTTTGTATTTCGATACATAAATGCTACAAGAACAGGACTATGAATCACAACAGTAACTACAATTGCTATTTCGATATCCTCACTTCGGCTGCTGAAATTTCCTTTTTGTCCAGTAACTGAATCAGTCTATATTTTATCATTCTTATTAAGTTGTTGTTAAGTTAATCAAAAGTAGACAAAGAAAACAGCATGAGTAAGTCTACCCGAAACGGTACCCAATACCTTTGCAGTTAAGTGAATAACGCGGTAGTTTCTTTGTCCAACATTGCTTATTTGGCGACTAAGATAGATACCAAGGTCTGACCAGCGGGCACCGTAAACACTTTCATCCCAACATTTGTGTAGCTCAAAGCTTACTATCAAAAAAAAGGCCTTTGAGCATTTGACTGTTCTTCAAAAAAATACGAGAGTATTTTTAACTCCCCTATTTTAAGCTGTACTTTGGCTTGAATAGCTTCGACACACAAGTAAGTAAAATATGACATGGAAAGCAGTACAATATGTATCAAAAGATCCAAATCTCATGCCGGATGTTAAGCATTATCCCGTCTAGACTAACCCTTTCCCGTCTAGACAAAGTGCTTATGTAACTTAAACATCTACAAATGCTAGTTCAAACTGATTTAGTTAACATTCAAACTCATCAATTTATTGACCTCTAAAAGCCTTTGGGGATTTTCTGATTATAGAATGTAATTTAAAAACATAAGTGACGATAACACTTAAAGAGTTGAAAGGAATAATCAAATTAAAGTCAACTAATCGTTCCCGAATAGCTGCAACATGCAACAAACGTCAACGAACTTTAGATATACGTTAACCTGAGACAAACAATAAACCAGCTCTCAAATAAGAACTGTCTAGAGTGCAATACATTGAAACTAGTAGAACTATCTTGTATCACTTGCAATTCGATTTCAATTTAATTTTATAAACATTTCAAGTACGCGATAAAATATCACGAAATTTACATGGAATAAAGATTCAAGAGAATTTTCGAGCAAAAAAACACGTGTGACTTAAAACAAACAACCCATAATGAATCACACCAAACGTACAGTTTTATAAATAACTTTATTGTGTTAAAAGAAATAATCGATTTGTATAAAATACTTGAAAAAGAGTATATAAAATGTTGCTATAAAAGACTAAATTATACCATTAGAATACTCGATAGTGGTAACACGAAGTGTTCGTAATAGAAAATCAATACAAAAGTGCTTCGAATGAATACTTTAACAAAAAGGTGGGGGGCGTCCTAGTCGCAAGTTTAAATGGCTCGGTGGGAATCACTTTGTAAAATTGGAAACTATCGAGACAGACGACGCGGGGAAATTGAACGAATTCGGAAGTACTAACAGAGGAGGTGCAGCTGAAGTTTAATGCACGCAAGTCTAGACGCCTGAAGGGGAATTTATTATAGCTCCGGGATCATGGTAAACGTCTGCATATAAATGTGAAACATTATAATGGCGAGACACGAGATCGGAAACGATTTACCTGCGACTGTTTCTTTATACAAATTCTTTGGAAATATCTCAAGACAAAGAAGTGCAGATCAATGTTACATGTGAGTATAATTGCGATTATGATTCAGCGAATGAAGTAAAATGCTTTGTACAGATACAATATGAATAGAATAATTGAATGTATGAAATACTTTCTGTTACAAACTGTTACAATTAAGAGGATTAAAAGTTATCAAAGTACAATTGAACATTAAATAAAATTTGAAATATTATCGATCGAAATTTTGCCATTTAAAAACCTTTAGAGACAATCCTTTGAGGATTCCTACTACTAACAAAAGCATTTATTTAAATTGTGTATGATAATACCGTACTTTGTAAGCAGTATGTATCAAAACAAATGATTTTAGATAAACATATATCATAAAAAATGATGAGTCACGTCTAACTGCGTAGTTTTGAGTTTTGAACAAAGAGGTATAAGGATCTATAGGACAAAGGGCTTCCGTGCCACAGTAATGTTTTGCTTCGCCATTTGGAGTACAGCCAAACTGTCGATGTCTTTAAATACCTTTAGAACCGATGAATAAGTCGTATTCAGTTCAAACCTGTAACGGTAACAATGACGAGACACGGGGACCGTTATGACGTGAATGCATTACGTTGCCATCTCGAGTTTGCATGTATATACGAACTGGAATGAACATCGTTGTTTCATATCCGAGTGGAGCAAGTCACTGGATTTCGTTCTTTTTTCTTTAGCTTAGAATCAATATTGGTCGTTGTTTGTTTTCCCTGATAGTCTTCGGACACAAACTAGATATTGTTCTTACTGTGTTTGATGATAAAGTTCCACAATCAGTTCACCTCCAGTGCCACGAGCCGACAGTAACACGTTGAATAGTTACTTTGTTATTATGTTAATATTGTAATTGCATTCAATTCCTACGCGAGCGTGTAGCAACGTTCAGTTCAATCGCATTAACATTGTTTTGTTACAGTAAATGTTTATTTTTCCATAGCATTTATTGCGCAGTATTTTAGTTTTCTCGTGCGCTTCCCGGCCACACGGTGAATGCTATTTTTGTATTTCAGCTTTTTTGCAAACACACTTCTTTTTTTAACCTTTTTCTGATAGTTTGAAAGGAAATAGACGAGTTTGGTTTACTGGAAACGAATTTGTTTCACAAACAATTGCAAATGTGTTTAAATTTTTGCGATAAAAAATAGAAGATAAAATAATTCGCCACATGTAAAAAATCTACAAAATATACGCAAGAATAAACAGTTGAAAGTTTCGTAATAACGAATGAAATTTAATGAGTATTAAAGACATTTTTAATGTATAAACCGTAATCTTACAAAAACATAAACTGCAAGGCGATATAATGCTATATTCGGTCCGCTCGTAAAACCTGAGGCAACTTTAATTTTTATAGCTTTTGGTAATGTCGGAAAACGGAGCGACGGAGTTAATTGCTGAGGTTTGAACCCACGACACGACCTGATTATATCTAGATTGCAGGCAAAAGATTTAATGATAACAGAACTAGGTTGCTAGATCAATTTGAAGAAAAGTTGAACTAGGAATTGAGAATAATGTATCCATAATATTTGTAATTATTCTTGAGTAATCCAATCTTCTTCGTATAGATTTACTATCTAATATGAAGTAAATGCTAAACTTTCACTGCGTCGAGACCTTCGCAACGGCGTTGAGTTCGCGAAATTTCTCGAAATGCGACCGCAAACTGGTTCTTACAAAAACCAGAGCTCGCTCCGACATCGCCGCGCTGCAATGTCATTATGACTTTGGACTGGGAGTAGTCGTCTTGAAAATGATTTACAAAGATTAGAGAATCAATGCTAACTTATTCATTACAATCTTATTGTCCTTTTCACTCTTATACATATAAATAGTGACAAAAATACTTAAACACATGTACGACATTATCTAAATGGATCATGACTGTACCCAGCGAACCAAACACGATCTATATGGTCTTTGTACAATTAAGTACAACACTTCTTACGTACCTACTCAAGATTAGGAGAGTGAGTTACCAGTTGCTGGCTCTTAATGTCACGACTCCATATCAGCTTCTCGACGTAACTGTACTTGTGTACAGTTACGCTGAAAACACGTTTATCCAGCGGCTGCGAGCGTTGCATAACCGATCGACTTTCACTCGGCCGCCAAGAGGCGGGACAACGATACAAACAAACAATATGCGCCAATCTAAGTTCCCACTGCCGAAACACTTGAACAAAAACATATTTTCATCACTTACATTATCTTTGGAAAAAGAAGGACAACAATGTTTAATACAAATGCTACGTTAACACAATTTGTAAAAAGATTCCAAGAAGGATGGGGACAACTTACGCTGCCTTTGTTCATTTTAAGACGCAAGTGCTAAAGTATAAAAGGTTTAGGATATCTTTCTATGAATCGCTTTAGTTGACTTGCACCTTTATCAAAAGAATAGGTAAGAAATAAAAAGCAAAGCTGGAATTATCTTATAAAATATGAGTTAGCTAGTTCGTTTATATGAAATAATAAAACTATTAATATTAATCAGAGTGTATAATTAAACATAATCATAACAAACAGTTGGTTTTCCGTAAAGCCGCGCCAAGTCGAGCGCGACATGATGCCGTGTACCGTTGTTACTGAATGTGGGTCGAGTGCGCAAAAACGACAAGATATACGTGATGTGTGGTGCTTACCGTTACCTACCATCTAACAACAATCCCTGACATTGGTTACCATTAGTATCCATCGACCATCGATGTCCGTCTACCCTGTACTTTCCATCTTTCAACTTCTACATAAACACTTGGTGAGGTCGTGATCAAGGTCTTAAAAATTTACCAACATTAAGAATCATAACAGTACCGTGGTCAATATCACACTTCCTTAACCTGGTTATTGGTTTGTGATGTCGTGAAATTTGCACTTTCACCTAACATAAAACATACTCTCAAGCCCACTGTTAGCCTAGTCGAAATGTTACACTTTCTACTGCTTTGATCCTTTGTGACACTATTTATTTGTTTATTATATTTTGTGTAGTGTTTAAGATACGAAAATACATCGGAAGGACAAACGAAGGTGCGTTGTAACGCGCGACAAAACCTTGGAATTGTAAATAATTCAAATTCAACGGATATTTGATACGAAAAAAAAAATTCAATATAACCTCTATAGATACCTTAACCAATCTTTGAGTTTGTTTTGTTTTTAAGTTCTGATTAAAAAAAAATGCAATAGGCATTAATTGTCTTTTCATTCTTGACGAATCATTCAAAATATTTATTTCTTAATTAAAAATATTCTGATGAACAAATTAATTTTATTGCAGATCGCAAACTAATCGCAGTGAAATGTGTAAATGCATTTAGATAGCTCCAACGTAGACTATCGTAAGTCATTATTTTACGATTTACACCTTGTTTTATATTTTTCATATTAACTTTGTAAGTCTAATTTCTGTATGGATTTGAATGTAACTTAAAAAAGAATAATCGTAGGAATTGGGTTGTTCGTATTTGATACGTCGTAAATAATGACAATAAATTTTGTCTTACAAAATTCGCGATTCAAACATACGATAGTTTACGTAGGATATCGATTTATTTTCAGCTATCCGTAAGTGTTGGGAACTCGAATGATATATGAAGTAGCGATATCTACGAGGTAAAGGAACCGCCTATGCTTGTTTATATCACAACACACTCATATTGCAGCAATAAGCAGCAATAAACTTCACTCATGAATTGTTACACATATTGGTTTACGAGTAAAAATTTATGTTAATACTATAATCAATTAACTTTGTAGATGATGTACATTTAATACCATTGTTAAGAAGAATTATTTCCACTCAAAGTTTATAAAAACCTTTCCTGCTACACTCTCCGATTCATTACTATAAAATGTAAGATTATGCATAACTATCACATATAACCACCAAATGCACACTATTATATACTAAATATTGGCTATTCTCAAGATTAAAAACGAAAAATTACCTTCTGACAGAACTGAGACGTAATTTTCGTCGCTGACGACAGATTAGCGATCCAAAACACACTTTTCACAATTTATTCGACAAATATAAACAGTACAATAGTACGTATAATAAAACAACACCGAACGAACTATAGTTAAGCAAGGTAACACAAAATTCGCGAGTTGTATGCAAAGTGCAGAGCTATCACACGTCCGTCATGCACGGCGTCCGATCGCAAACAGAGGAGCTGCGCGCTTGTCAACAAACAAAGAGGGCTGGCGTGCGCAAGCGCAGCGCGGCACACACACCCGTGTCAATGAACGTGTATACAGTTTGCTATACGCGGCCCTATGGACTTACGCTCGAAGTAAATAGGCAAACGCATACGACGCATTTACACTTGTTTTGATTTAGAAACACGCTCAGTTTTATGTAAATATCCTATATCCGATCGAATTTCACAGAAATCCGTCAATTATAATCTTGAGTCTAGATAACTGATCTACCAGTTTTGAGAACGACGTAATATTTTTCATTCGCGAATCTCCTTTCGACCTTGAGGAAGACATGTAAAAATAACATTGTAACATTTCTGTAAAAACATTTTCATGGTCATTACTACGTAGTTGTGTTTTAAATGTTTACAATTGTTCATTCATTACATTTAAGAATAGAAATTCTGTCGGTGGAGCGTTTACTTTGTAGCAGTGTAATAATTTTCACTTTCTTTACAGCAGGATAAACAAATAAAAACCATCAGAATAACATAAGTTGACATCAATGCTCCTATTTTATCCTAGACGCAATAAAACACAATAAATGCCTTCGCATTTATTATATAGTTCAAACACTGTGTTATAACATACTCAAACATGTCAGCGGGCATCAAAACAATAACATTATGTTATCGCGTGTTATCTTGCGCTGACGATAGCGGACCTAACATCGAACAGCGTGAGAAACAAAGCATGTCGTACTTTACAGAGAAATAAATTCCCTTCCCATCTGAAATTGAATATACAACAAGCTAGCACATAAGCATAACATGTTTTTGACATAATTTCATTTTATGGGTAGGAAATAAATGTCCTCGACTGTACATGTCGACCAGAACCACAATAATCTCACTTTTATACCCACTATCTTCGTTATAAACACACAATGTGACAATACATAAAGACAGACACAATTATGCACACGCGAATGGAGTTACATAGACATATACATACAAGAGCAACAGTTTTTTCAGAAAATCAAATCTTATGTCATAATCAACAAATTATTAAAAATCTATTACGAACACTTCGTTAACATAAGACTTTAAAACAATACACTGTTGAAAACATTTATTAGAAGAGGCAAAAGGAAGCAGAATCTCGGTAGAAATCGGAGCGGCTAAAAGGTCAAACGTCCCAGTTTAAAACTTGGCAACTCCCACTTTACCTCGGCCCTGAACTTGTGCCGAAATACCTAACGTAACTGTGACATGTTAGTGACGTTACTATTGGGTAACTATTTGATTATTAACGTAGGTTCTCATTGTAGAAGCGCACGCACAAACCAAACATTCAAATTTAAATTCGATCATAAATAAAATCTCCCAGTTCGATTTGCATGATTAAAGCAGAACAGTAAATCAGATCTCAGATCAACTCAATTTGTAAGTACCCGATCTGCATGAGAAATGACTTGTGGTTGCGTGAGTTGAGAGTCACCGGTGTGTTCGTGGATCGTCTCCCATAGTTGAGCAGCTATTAATTGAGCCACAGCACAATGGTTCAAGACTATGTGAGCTGATTTAACCAGTTTAGAGCTAATTTACTCATCACTCCAAGTCTATAATCGTCTCGCTCAGTTTGACGCACTCGAGCCGCAAGTGTCTTTCACCTTCAAATTCTTATCTCTGTTTATGCAACTCCAGTGAAAAGAGTAATTTCAGACATTTTCTATGCACTTACGTCATTTGTTTTGCATTGAAGTTGCGCATGGTGGTACATTTTACAAAGATATTTTGGACTTTACTACAATATCATAGGGTTAATATTTGAATAATAAACCTTTCAAAGGTGACATTTTATTAGGGTAAATTACGCTAATAATTAGCTTTCATAAATTGTATGATAGGTGACATCAAGTATTGTTTATAGTATACGTTGTCCTTACTAATTTTATATATGTAATGTCCTTTTAATTATAGTATTATCCTCGAATTAGTCTTATAGATTTATTGTAGCAAAAACTACCGTGTACTCAATACAATATATGTACTTTTAAAGTTAATGCATGAAGTTAAGGATTTAGGACTTTCTGATTTGCGAGCAGCATGGTGACAGTAGTTAGGCCTCTCTCCGGACAACGCTCCGTGTAGACTACGATTGATTCGATCAGCTTACTGGTATGCTGATCGAATCGGCAGAATCAAATTTGATCGAATACTGCAACCTAGAATATACCTTCTGAAGAAACATCGTCACTCGGTGACTTTTTGACTGTTTTACATCTAATAAATTTTAAACACAAGCTTTGAGTAACATTTAAAATTGTATAAAACAAAGAAAATTCTCGAAAGTATAAGGTAAACATTATTCTCAAAGGTAAAACGTTGTCTTTATGTTTGTAGTTTTAGTTAACGTGGGCGCTTACTTGGAAACATTGGGGTAGAGTCAGACGGCTTTCTAAAAACCGATAGCGAATTTACATGAACTGCTATTTCGTGGAACAGCGGTAACGGTTTAGTTGGTGAGCTAATTTATTTACTATGGTCATGTTGAGATTATAGCATTTGAGGAATACACTACACGCCAGTGACTTGCACGTGTTAGTAACTGGCATGCAAGCTTATCAGTAGCTAATATACAGTGTCTACTATGTTCCAAGGTGACAGGACAGAAACTATTTAGTCTGTACAACCGCAGTGGCATATAATTATTATCTGTGACACTAATTAGGTCAATGTCCTCATGTTATCTTTGTCATTCGTCGTGTCCTTGCGATTTTAAATACAATCAAATATTTAAAAATGTCAAAAATATTTCCAGAAACAAAATCTTTTAATATCATGCTTATGGTAATTTTGATTATGTTATTAAGAGTCTCAAAGCAAGGTTTATTTAGAAACTCACTATTTACTACACATATAACAAACTTTAGAACAACTTCACAAGTAAGTCAATTTATCCTGAAAACATCACAAACTTTACATGAGCACTCTCCTCCATTGCATACTAAATGAACATGAACAAAAAGGCAACATTTTCAACATTTAAACTATAAACTAAAAACTTTTTGAAGCAAGACATTCGCGGCTAGCGTTACCTGTGAGATATTACAACTGTATGTGAATTATAAAAAAAAGTTTGGATGGATTATGTGAAAGAGATTTTAAGAAGGGAGTAAATTCAGATATGACGGCTGATTGAGATGTATGGAAGAGTACATACTATTCCGAACCTCTGTATGAAGTGGTAAATTATTTAAAAAAAACTGTTGTTACTTTTAACTGCAGACTTCTATATCATTTGACAGGATGTTATACAGTAAACCTATCCTCACAAAAGGAATATTGTTATAACGCCAAGTAGGAAGTTAAATAAACTTCATGTTTGTTATAATAAACTATTTCTTTTATGATAATGTGAAACTATTACAAGATAAATAGGAAACATATTTTACTGTATGTTTGTCAATTTCGTCGCGAAATAAAAATTCTGATATTACGGATGTCTATGGGCGTCAATGATCACTTCACTGTTTCCAACGCTTGTTTGCCAGGGGGCAAATAAAGGTATTTTGTAAGAGAAGGGTCTTTTACAAAATACCAAACTATGGTCACCCGGATAAACTAGTACATAATTGTCCAGTCGCTCTGTACGAACAAAGGTCTATAATGTCTCTGAGTTAGACAATGGGTCGGCCTTCGGGCTGGCCGTTTACCTCCGCCGTCTACTCTGTGATATCTACGAGACGCTGACCGCGTGCTTCGAGCTCGCAGCCAGCCCAATACCTCTAAATACGATGTATACCTGGGGACAAAACAAACAAAATGTTATTAAAAAAACATATAGGTAAGATAAATACTTTTGGAATTTTAGATTAGAACATTATTTTTAATATTAGTAGATTTCTGTTAATTTACTAATATTTCTTTTACCATACCAACTCAGCTCTAAGACTTGTGCTAGGATATGGTTTACGACAATAGTTGAATGGCGGGATTCGAACCCTCGACCGTAAGATCGGTAGTCCGTACCACAAGCCATTAGGCTATTGGCGCTTATTTGATTCGCATTATTTTTAGGGTTCACCTATTGATCAGTTCATAATTCTTTTTCATTGAGTGTTTTTACTAATTTATGCCTTGCCCCTGCAAATATTTGGATAGCAATTTCATTTAGGTGCTGAAGATGTTGTAGATTCAAAGAGTGTTTTGGCAGTAAATATAATAAGATAAGAACTGCTTGTATTGTTACATTAAATGTCAGTGACGACGGCAAAGATAAGACTTGCTGTGCTCCTATATTTTGGACATGTCACAACCAATTGTTGGTCAATTTCTATTTGAATCTCTTAAATTGGGAAATATTTTTAACGGATATCTGCGTCTATTCCTTTACACCCTCCTCTGAACAGTAAAAGAGGTTTTAAATTGTGGTGTAATGATTGAAATAATGTCGCAGTAGAATAGGAAGTCGAGCAAATTCCTTTCAATGAGCCATGTTATCATAAGTATACTCTAAATCAATTACGCTTTAATTGATAACATACTTCATATTAATATCACTCCAACTATTTGATAAGAATCTAACACTCAGACTCAATCAGGACAGAAGTAAAGATTAACTAGAACATACATATAAGCAAGCTGCGTATTTATTTTCTTTTCTTCCTTCAGTAGATTAGACTTGGTTGTTTCATGTTACGAAATAACGCGCAATTTTTTTACTTAATAATTATTTGACATTGTCTAAGTTTACGAATGTCTTCGTTAGTGTACCTTCGCTGTGGTCAGAAAAGTTAAGATTGAATTTCATTGGCATTTAACAATTTGGCTTATATTGTGATTCCAAATTACTTTATCCTAAGTATGTCTGTTACTACGCATACAACGTAAGGTTATCGTCTAGACATTAAATTAATACTTACGTAGATAAGAAATGAAAGAAGAATCATGATGACTTGGTATTTATATCTAATGCGTCCACGTACTCTGGTCATGTTTCATTAATAACTTATAAATGCGCTTTATCTTGAGGTTCCTTCATTCTTCAGTAAGTTTGCTTGTGATCATGTTGGTGAAAGGTTTACATATTTTGCTTTTAAATTTTATAGTAAGTGTTAAGACTGCAAATATTCTAGCGTATTATCCATGTCCGTCAATCAGTCATCAAGTCGTGTTTCGACCAATAACATTAGAATTGATCAAACGTGGGCACACAGTGACCGTACTTACAAC
>JAOCNA010000005.1:7649647-7661067 GCA_026546675.1 Papilio helenus
CAAAAATGAACCGACGTTTGCTGATACATTGAGTAGGGAAGCTGGTTTTAACTCGGAAGTCTGGGATCTTCTCACTGTCCATCACCGGCACGTACACGCGACGTACCAAGTCTTGCATGCGGCTTTTCTGATTCAACATATTAGACATTGATAGAAAATCATTATCTAGTACTAACAGACTATCGAAAGGTACAGCCGATAAGTGATGGATCTTCATTTCCTATACAAGTGCTACAATATAATATAAGAGCTTCTTATGACAGTTCATATTTCGATATCTGATCATAAGTGGGAAGTCAAGCAAGTCTTTAACTGCATTTGACATAATTGATGTAGTCGCGGAAATCAATGTTGTTCCACATTCAAACGACTGGAGCTTTTGAGGTAGAAAATCTTCAGATTCTCTGATTACTTACCTTAAACTGTAGATGTCCCCAGCCGCTGATAGCGAGCATGTTCCCAGGGCGGATGTCTTCGTGACCGCCGATAGCGATGGGCCGCGAGCTGGGCGTTACTGGCACTGGTGTCTCCAGCAATACCAGCTGATAGTCGTAGTCATGACTTATGCCTGCCGTCGTGTTCCACAGTGGGTGAATGAAATGTGCACAGATGCGGTATTTCTGCGCGCGGCTGCGCTGCGTCGACCCCGCCAAAATGAATGTTTCTCTGTCTCTGAAATACACAATGTTATAGCCAACTGGACGAAGTTAAAAGAGTCAGGTTAGCTTGTGCCGGTGTAAGGGTATGGCACCTGTAGAAAACTCACATAAGGCGCTGGTAGCGCTAAAACTGGCACTTGTTTATGGATTACTAGCTGTTGCTCGCGACTTCGCCCGCGTGAAATTAAAAAATAATATGAAAACAGAGCCTATGTTACTCACAGATAAATTACCTTTCTAACGGTGAAAGATTTTTTAAAATCCGCCCAGTAGTTTTTGAGTTATTTCAATTCATACAAATATACAAATCTTTCCTCTTTATAATATTAGTATATATAAACAAAGGCGTTAGTAAGTGAAATAAGAATGTCATTATAAAGGGTAGTGTGAGTTATACTTACTTACAATGTGCTGCGGTGATGACCCACTGCGGCGCGATCATACTGCCCCCGCAGTAACGTCCGTATAGGACTTGGTACGGTACCTCCGTAATGGACACTATTTTACCACCTACTATGCGGAACTTCACCTGTAAATAGTAAAAAAATATATTCATTTTAAACACAGACTGATAACTTATGTGAATCGACAAGCATAACTACATATTTTCTGACAGTACCAGTCATGTTTGACTGTAGATCAATCTAGCGAGTTATGACAATGTTCATCTTAGTTTTAATATACTCTTATGTTTGTACTCACATCTACATCTGTGTTATTTGTGTTCGGTGTGTTTCCGCCGAGTAATTGTTCGCGATCGAGACTTTCGTGAACGTAGAAGTAGTTCCTGGGCGGCACGCGTCGAGTCACGTACATGCGGAAATACGCTTTAGTGCAGTCTGTTGTTAAAAGACCTTTATATTCCGTTACTGCAAATTAACAAAAGATAAGTATAAAGTGCAGTGAAATCAGACCTTATGTGGTACAGTCGCGGAGTTTCGCTGTTCTCCATTTGAAGAATTGCCCCCGTTTCTTGCAACAAGATAAACTCCCTCTTTTCTTACACAACCAATTACGGTACAGTGAGTGGCACAATCGACATGGTAATAATCAAAAGCATTTAGCCATGTACTGCCCGACGTCTATTCTTACAGACAAATTTTAAAGCTGCGTTTTATTGGTTCTTGTATCGCGTCGTGTAAATGCGTACAAAACATTCAAAGGAAGACAGGTTTAAGCTGGAACCCCAGTGTCCCTGACTGTACATAGATTTAATAGTATCAAAAAACAAATGATAAATCTTCTTATAAAATTGTCCTTTCTTTTTAATTCTGTACACTCACGTCACCAGTTACCAGCTTGTACACCCTAGGCTGGATTATGCGTTAGCGCAGTTCACTTAACATAGTAAAAGTAATGAATTACAAACCATTTTGTTCGCAACAGACCAGCGTAACTAAACAGAGGAATATATAAATGCGTTTACACATGACTAACGACTCGCGAACCCAAAGAACTAAATGCGCTCCATTACACCATACATGTCATACATGCAAATTAAATAGGGTTGCCACAAGATAGTTTTTCGTCTTGGGAATTAAAGAAGGCATAACAAGAATTTGTACAAAGCCAAAGCAGAATTCTATTTAAGGGCACCAGACAAAACGTTTTAAAAATGCATAATATCTTTGCCTTTTATCTGTTAAATGATATTTCTTCTTAAACAAACTCTACCTTTGTACTTTACAAGATGTGTTAGCCCTGTGCTAATGTTGATAACTAAAACCATATCCGATCAACAGTTCACGCTCCACAATCAGTCGTGGTGGGTATTGCAGTAAACACATTGACAAAACTATTTACAAATCCACATTAGTACAATGATGGAGGTCTACTTGCGATAGTAAGTAAGAAGTTAGAATAAGTTTTATTGGTTTAAATAAAACACACTTTGATGTAGAAATAATAAGTTATAGGGAAGCATTATAGATTAACAATGATCAACCTACCATACTAATATTATAATTGCGAAAGTTTAGACGAATGTTTGTACGTGTCTCGAAAACGGCTTAAAGAATTTCAATTAAATTTGGCATAGATGTAGAACATAGTCTGAAAGAACACATAGGCTTGCTAAGATTTTTTTTTAATTCGGCGCGAAAGAAGTCGTCGGTGACAAGTAACTAAACACGAAAATTTACGAGAAAGCATTCATAATATTATCGGCAAAATTTAAAATAGATTTGTGTTCTCTCATCGTTTAAGGATTCTGATAGAAATAAATGCATTTTAAATTATAATGTTATTTAGATGTTTAAATAGATAATATTTGAATGTAAAACTTTCTACATAATCACGTTCTATATATCTGTAGCCTAAAACATGACGCTACTCGTAACTATTCAATTTGATTTGTAGTACGATATGCTGGAACGATGCATAGCGGCTATCATTTCAATTTCCCCTCGTCGGCATTGTTATGAACACGTGTCAGTGTTTACACATCCTCGTATAGAGATTTACCGTAGGAAATGTAGCCGTATATTGTAGGAGAATGTCACAGTGTAATCAAGAGACACAAGGTGAAGGAAGATCTATTACGTAAGTGACGGCATTATGTAAAGGTATATGAGTAGATAAAGTCGAGGACATATATTTCCTACCTACGTATGTCATTTGACATACCCAGAAAACGTACGTGTTAAGTTAGGTCCTTTGATAGTAGTTGAACACTACGAATCAAAGTAGGAAGGGAATTTATTTCTTTGTAATTAATTATGGTTTTGTTTTGTCTATGCTTTGAATGCAGTAGCGCTTATTATAAACATATTGTACCATTTTACCTCAATAGACAACTGCACTAGGTTAAATAGATAATCATCTGTTTCAACACTTTGTAGGGGAATAAGATCATTTAATTTTAAACAACAATAAAGTAAAAATTAAACATGTCATAATTGTCGCTCAGCTTGTCACATAGGAGTAATAAAATCAATGATTAAGTGAAACCAATTGCATTTGTGACGAATCGCGTTAAAATCATATTAATTTATTTTGTGGCCATATTCAGCGTCGATTACTGCTTTCTGTTACGCTCGTGTAAGGCCGGGAATACATATACCAGGAGCACTAGTGCCTTCTACTGACATGTATTCCCAGCCTTACACTTCCTTATATATCTCAGGGATCAACAGTTGAAAACCAACTAAACGACATGCATTCACACTCATTTAGAAACTTCTTAATCTATCACAATCAATTAACTAACAATAAGTAGTCATTTGGCAATGATTAAATAGGAAAAAAAAAAAAGTTCCAACTACTTCTTTGAAAAGTTCCAACTACTTCTTTGGTTACCGAGTGAATTAATCTGGTAGTGGTTCTTAAAAAAAAATCATCAATGTTTTCATTATATTCAGAGCGTAATATTTACCGTACTTTTAACATCAAACAAAATCCCTGTCTCTATATGAATAAAAATAAAGGCACAAAGCAAAGAAAAATATGTGGAAAAAATGCCACACTTGGCCAGTACTGTTGGATAGTTGCACCGGCCAGTAATAGATTGCGTGGACTCACTGGCGCCAGATATCGTTGACATTGTGCCAGTTGATTGTCAGTCCAGATATTGAACGGTACCAACTGTACTGGTTGAGCGTGAACCGCGCGTTAGTTTAAACATTTTTTGTCTGTCTGTCCGCAAGCCGCGTTTGTTCGGCGTTTGTTCCGAGTAATCTCCGAAACGGCTAGGCCGATTTCTACTGGACTTTCACTGAAGGGTAGCTGACATAGACGGGCATATTATAGGCTACTTTTTTCATCTTAATATTGCGTGGACGAGTCGCGGGCAATAGCTAGTGTTCATATAAAATTCTAAAATTGAAAGACACATTGGTACATGGCAGGGATCGAACCCTTAACAACTACGCCATCAGCGCTCTCTATTTTAGTACAATTGTAATAATGTTTTTATATAAAGAAAGCGGCTTTTTTACTTTTAATCAATATTCTTAGCTCGCACTAAACCTTTGCGAAGTTTACGTGATTTACTTAATGCCTCATAAAGATTGGCGTTTTTGTTACTTTAAGCATGCGATAACTGTAACAAGCAGTATAAGTGTGATTAAGTTACATAAGTAGTTGCCGTTGTTTGTTAACTACGAGGTAGGCACGCGATGCGGTGGATGTCTCCGTGTTGACTAGGGCTGTCAACATCCAATAAATAAAGACCCAGATACGGCCAGCGAAAATCTTGTCAACCCTAATCTCATTAAAAGAAAGGCAGTTAGTTTTACTTTTGACATTTTAAATTTGAAGACTAAGGCTGTTCGTACACTAGGCGACGTTAATTTTCTAAATCTAACGATATTAGTTCCTTAACTACTTACGCAATACGTCAAAGAGGGTCGTGTACAGGCACGTGTGGTCGACATTTTTATCTATCTATCACCGATCTATTTGTTAAGGTCATCGTAAGGGAAGTCGCTTAGATTGTCAAGATGGCGAAGTACGACTATACAGTTGTAATGCAGTAATTATGCCAGTACTGGCCGAATAGACGAGTTGATGTGGTCTTGTGTAGGGACCGCGCAAAGCGATATTCGCGTTGTAAGGATACATCAGTTTGCCTTGTGTACAAAGGGTCTTAATATGAACTGTTGTGTCAACCCTAGTACTGACCTAAGTTTTATTTTACTAGAACATTTATAATGTGTTTTAAGTGTTAAAAGTTTGCAGTTTTTGTAGTCGAAATAGCAGTTTATCGGATTCATAATCGTTGAACATTCGTAGCATTTTTATGTTGAAAGAAGTTAAATAAGCAAGGTTTGTTTTTAATTATTCGCATTATTTGGCACACGATGCCTAAAAGTAGACTGTTTGAAACCGTGAATTCCAAATATTGCAGCGCATAAGAATTGCATCTTTATTGCAATAAAGATAATGAATATAATGATGATAAATAATAATGAATTTTTGAATGTGTCAATTTTAAAGATGAGAAAAACTTATTGTATGTGAAATATCCCAATCTAGCTGATACTTTATTGACGTTATTGTGACGAAGTAATTGACCTTCGCCTCACAAACTCCAAGTTAATTACATTCGACCACAAACGAATTTACACCGGGGACATCATGTGACAGCGTATTATTAATATTGCTTACATATATATCGAATATTTATAGCTAACCGAATATTGTTATCTAGGAGAATAAATACTATGAATATATAATAAAATATTCTTACCAATATGTCGTTTTGATCTGAGTTTGCTTTGCTTGTGTCTTGAACTTCTTTCCTCTTTTCTTCTTGCCCAATACGCTGCCCTGTCTAAGGAAACATTTTTGATTAATTTAAATTCTGTCACAAATTTCCTGTGTTATTTTCTATATAAATTTCTTAATTACATTTACCTTTTTAGAAACCGTTAAGATTTAACGCACCGTTGAAACAGATATTTGGAACGAACTGTTGAATAGTGTCGCGACGTCATGCGATGAGTAGCGGAATTCATGTTCGTGGAATAAGCGAGCTGTTTCCAGAATGTTCTATCGCAGCGACATCTGATGGCGAGTAGCAAAATTGACAGCCGTCGAATAGTAGAGCTAGTTCCAGAATGTTCTATCACAATGCCATCTATTGGCGAGTAGCGGAAAAACATTTGCGAAAAGATGTCCGTTAAATTCGAAGCGGCATCGAGAATGTTCCATTGGACAATGTATGTGATTCGAACAATAGAGAATGTTCTGGAACAGAATGACAAAAGAATAACGAAAAGAAGATAGGATAATATGTAAGGGGATTCAGATCCGACCCAAGGAGTCTTACGGTGGAAAGTAAACTATGATGAAGAAATTAAAGAAGAATTATTAAAGTGTTTTAACTCTATCCTCACGCTTGTAAAAGAATAAAGAAACCGAAACAGGTCGTTATGATAGCAATAACCGCATTAATATAATATCAATACAATTGAGTTTGGTTGAAAATAAAGCATTTGTTTTCTGCTTTAATATAATAAAACACAATGCGGCACCAGATGCTGAGCCAATTCGCAGAGATTTAATATAGAAACCTTCGAAATATGTAATAGGGGATAAGAAAGATACCATTGCTAGCGGTTAAACTAGAAACACTATATTCTAAAGATGCGTACTGACTGTTCTAACCCAGTATAATGTAACATTTTACACGAGCATTCAGTACGCAGTGTTACGAGAAATACAGCAACGAAACGCTTTTGCGAATGTTACACCTTGTAAACATGAAGTTGCAACGTCGGTAATGTTAAATTTAACAAATCAAATTCACAATATTAGAGTAGTTACGAGCATTATTCTTTTATTATGCGATTTTTTAAATAAACTATTACTATATCAGGAAAATCTTGTTGATAACATATCTAATAATTGTCTTGATTTGTTTACTCTAAGTATTGAGAAATATCTGATTTAAAAATGTCCAATAAAGGATTGATAAATTTAATACGTTTTTGAAAGAGTTTCAAGTTGAAATATGCTTACGGTTTTAATGTATTTGTAAGAGATATGAGGATATTTCCTTAATGCAAATGTCTATAACAGATTGCATAGCGTTGCTAACAGACAATAGATATTAATTGAGTTTGAGAGACTTATATGAACCCACAGCAACTCTCAACTTTATCTAAACTTTCATGAAAGGTGAAAACTTGTAATAACTTTATGAGAACCTGGTGTTTTGTGTTCAAAGTTTTTTTATAAACTTCAAATCCTATAAAGCTCGAGTTCCAGTTGAATTAGTTTTTCTTTTCAAATAATGCGATGAAGTTTTTAATAAATAACTTTCATACTGTTCTAAGTTCAAGCGTGAAATAATTTCAGTAAGAAATAAAGTTACTTAGTAATATGAGAACTTGTTTATACTTATACAATAGGAGGCTTTATTAAATTAGGGAACAGTTTGTTAAGTATGCCTTAACTGGTTAATAATTATCCGACAAACAACGCTAATTATCGTTCTCATACGGTTTAATAAATAAAATTGTCAACATTTACGAATATAGGCATATTCAAAAAATACATAAATTGCTCTCACAAATTTACTTATCTTGTTCAATTTAAATGTGAACTATGCAGGGGTCAATGTCCCGTAGTAGAGTTAATATAACCGAGTGTTCGGCTCGCCTTTGATGTTGCTTTCACGTGAATTCTCCAAGTTAATACTCTCTATAGTACAGTACATACGGTAATTGTTTTGTTTTAGTCACTCTACGTTGCCACTATGTCTACTAATATGTTTTAGTTTATTGTTAAATGATTTTTAAGCGTCTTTTACCACTTATGATGTAAGTTGCGAGTCTAATTTCCACTGGCACGGGTTGCCACTGCTGTACAAAATGACGTTTATCTGCTAAGTGGAAGAAGGCTCTAATAGAAAAATGATCTAATCGTCTTTTAGTGCATTTTTAGTCGATTTAATTAATAATTGTTCTACAAATTCTTTTCATTTCATTAGTATAATGCTATTTTTAAAGAATTTGCTAAGCTTTTGCTTATGAAGATAATAAAAGTAAAAGAAAGTGGATTTATAATCAATTTCAGTATTATCTGAACCGTTCGACGATCGACCTTTCATCAATGAATACCGCAGCTACGCCGGACTGTACGCCATTGTGTGGATCGGCACTAAATAACTATGAAAGCTATTTGCTTTATCATCAGACTCTAGAAATAATTCTTATTTCTATAATAGCAAATTAATCGAGACATTTAGTTTTATGTTTTCTATATTTCTTAAATCACTTTAGCTTAGCTTGAGATAGCATTAGATGGCTTTTAGGTTTTTTTACAAGAATAAATAGATAAGCCTAAGAAGTAAATGATAAGTTTTTATAAAAAGTATATACTTTAGTTACATTTGATAACATGAAATAAAATGAAGCAAGACATTTGTGTAATATGAGGGCTGGTTCCATTAAGCGCGGCCATTAGGGAATGTTCCAAGTCTTATTCAGGTGCGGTCTCAAATTATACACATAACAGTTTAAAAGTTTGAACTTCAGATACAATGTACGTACAAAATTCTTTTTCACTAACATAAGTAAATATAACCTTAAAAACTAGCGTTTTAATATTATCAGTTTCAAGCAAACTTAATGTAGGATATATGTACTTAGTAGTTGAAAACAAGATTATCTTATCAGTTCGCCTCCTTGGTAACTTATAATAAGCTATCCGGAGCTTTCAATCTTACAGTATAATGAAACTCTATAAAGTACATGCTATGCTGACAGGCATGGAAGTAAGGGTGAGGGGATGTGTAGGAATAATCCCTTTTTGTATATCCTTCTGTCCATTACAGGTTAATAAGACAACCGCATCATATTGAGAATGCATCTATGGACTAATGAGCGGTTTACACTTGGACAATCAAATGGATAGTTGCAGCCAGTCATAGAGTCACACTATGCCAGTTGATTGCCAGTGCAGTGAGTGCTACCGACCAACTGTACTGGCTGTCAACCGCGCATAATGTCGCTTACATCGCTCTTTGAGTGATATCAAATTACTAGTTTGGTGCATTTTATTATATGGAAAAAACAAACAATAATAAACTTAACCGGGTTTTGGATAATTAAATATACAGAATGATAAATGTTACCTTTGAAGGCCGTTCTCAAGAAATGTGACAGAACTCTATTGGTCTGGCAATGAATGTCAAACGAAGAAAATATAACAACAAAATACTAACTAAAAATTTCGATGCAAAATGTTAAGATGTAACTGCAATATGTGTATATTAATATGCTGTAGATATATTAATCACTGCATAAAGCTGCATGTGGCAGACGATAATTGTATATAAAATATTTTAAGATAATATCTAAATGTATGTGGAACTAACATAGTTATTAAGTTTTTATTTTATTTCTCTGTTACTAACAAACTATGAGCAAAAAAAAAGTGTAGCTCGAAATAAAGTTTATAATTATTATTATTATAATACATTATGTAAAGACTCATTATTTAACTTCGGTGCCTGATTGTTCAAACCGATCATGAAAAGTTTAAACCATAAGAAATTTTTAATAAATTTCATCCCGGTGACATCTTTCTATGAAAGGTGAAATTTATTGCAAAGTAGAGAAGCGACTTTCGTTCGTGATCATTTATACTGAAGATTATTTTAAATTAAAAGTATGCTCCGTCCATCTGTCTCTCGACTTATAAAAGTGTGGCGACAGACCTAAAAACTTGAACAAAAACTGCCGAGAAAGTTTTTATTTATGCGAGTCGCCTGATGTAAAATTCTTTAAACGTGCGCGACGTTTTTTATACTCAAGCGCTCTTTCTCTAGTTAACAAAATCCGTTTGTTTGTTTTAACACATAAAAGAAATTACGAAAAAGGATTAACGATACTTAAAACTGAATCTTCATGAACCTTTCAAGTAATTTGGAAAACCTTAACACCAGCCAGTTATCTTTCACTTATCCAAGTAAGGACAGACAAATAAACACTGTTCTTTTAGCCCAGGGTTGCATCTGTAATCTTTTCTTTAACTTTCAAAGTCTACGAACTCATCGATTATAATTATTTTTAATACTCTCTACTCTAATGTTGTGCTAGTCAAGTTCAGCGAAGACGTCTCTTATCAACAATATTAAACGTAATTTTGTTAATGTTTATTAAATGATAAAAGCCAGTGACCCGTGTCCGTGGCATAGACAATATTTTGTTATCTATTCAGGTTAATTGAGTTTGTTCGATCAGCGCAGCCAAAGCTTTAGGAATATGTCGATTCAGCTTAATTAGTTATTGTGTAAACTTTTCTTTTTATTTAGAAATTGTGTTACAACCGAATGTTAGGCGAGATTATAGTTACATATAAAATAGGAAAACGGAATAGGATTTCGGAGACAAAAACAATGGCATTCCGTGTTAAATATTTGCGAAGAAACTAATTTTATTATTTATTTATACAACTGTACTAGAATGCGACAGTCTGTCTGAATTTCTTTAAATTAAACACTCGCTACTTCATTTTGAAGCAAAACATCTTTAATGTACAACAAAATTTAAAAGTAAAAACTTTAAAGCTTACAGCTTTCAACTGGAAGCTTAAATAACTTAAGTCTGTCGCGTCTTCATTAATTAAAGAAAGGCTTTGTCCCCGGATTTGTGAGCTGCACCTTATTTGTGATGAAGTTTGGCGCAAAGTGCAGTGCTATTAGACGTCTTTCGTAGAAAGAAAACAAACGAAGATACGAGAAATAAATAAAACAAAAAGTTCATATATTTGCTTTGGATTTAAGGAGACTTAAGAGTTTCTAAGATTAGCCAAAGAGACACTAATCTTAGTTTAGGGACTGGTTTACAAAAACGGGTATAACATTTTTAGATTCATAGCTTTTAAAGCATTAAAAGTCCTTAGTAAATAAAGGTTAAGAAATGCAATTATAAAATCTTTGCTTTTATTTTAATTTAAATAGAAATTGATTGAATAATTGTATTAATAACCGACCAATCTATCTTGCTCCCTAAGGAGGACGATTTTACCTTGGAATCGAGGTCGAATGATTGTAGCGGGATATTCTGAAGGGCAGGAAATTTCGACGCCGTTTTCGAAGCAAGCACTTATCCCTATTTGTTAACCTTCGTGTAACATTAAAGGAGAGCAAGGGTCGGGGGTATATTATGTACTGACATCGTCTCTATATAAATGTACTGCATATATTTATGACATTTTATTGTATTTTTCAAGGTGAAAAAAAATATACGAATTCTCAAGATTATTTAATAATTATACTAAGTTATGTGTAACCAATGTTCATTGCCCTCG
>JAOCNA010000005.1:7705925-7719802 GCA_026546675.1 Papilio helenus
TAAAAGTCATACCACTTGATGTATAACATTATGTGATAGATAGATTTGGGTTTCAAGGACGTTGACTTTATTTTATCTTACTAATATTTCTGTTCTGCTCGACGCCTCTGTCAATCTGAACGGACCAGTACCAGTATACAGTAAAGGAACTTTATTTCCTATCCATTTTGATAATTTGACGCACACAGTATAATTAAATCGATCAATTGTTAAGTAATTTAGGTACATATTTGCTAAATTATACTTCTTACGGTGAGAGTTTGTACAATATTCGGTGTTACGTGGGAAGGTGATTTTATTCCTTCACTGTACTGAGGAGCTCGAATAAATAAAACAGTCAGTTCAATAAAAGAAGGCCTCAGATAAATGTATCGTATCTGAGCATAAAAAATGTCTTTTGTTTTTATGAGGTCATGTGCGCAGTTTGTTATGTCTTTGTTATTGCTAGCCTTGGGGTGTAATGATTTTTATTTAATTATACCAGATTTTGTTCGGTACAAATGATATCTGTTCGATATATTCGGTAACGAAATAAAGATTTTAAATTTCGCAGTGTTATTTAAAATGATTCATAGTATAAATTATGGTGAAATTACAAATGCACATTATGTTAATGAGGTTAATCAGCTTAGCTGCCGGCCCTCTAAAGATAAACGGATCGCGAGCTGCTTACGTCACGTAATGAGGGAAACAAAGGTATTAATTACTTCATGTTTACTCTCGCGGGCGTTATCTACTCTTCAACTTTACATCGGCCGAGTACACACTGGCTCTGCTCTAACTTTTATTTTAAATCCAGTATAATACACGATGAAATTATGCATGAAAAAAATGAAACAAGTTGAAAATTACTACCTTTTTAACGTTAGATATTAGTGTATTATTTATTATTTCTATATTCTCAATATCGTCTTCAGCAGTAGTGCATTTAATATGCCAAGTTTTAACTTCTCTTTCATTTAAAAAAACAAGTTAATTATCACGTATCTTTTCTTTTATTGAGATATTTTAACGAACAAAACGAAATTAAAAAAACTTGTAGCATAGTCATTAGCTCTGTTATTGTAGAGAATGTAGCAGTAACGCCAACTTTCTATATAAAAGTCTAGATATTTTAGGTAAGAACATTAACACGAGCTGGAAATTAGCAATCATTGCGAACTAATGCTCCATAGTACGTGCGAATTTGCGAAGTTGCAGAAAACTGCATTTTACTTACTCTTTACTTGCTTTTACACAACTCATATCAAGAATTTAATTTTTGTTATCCTAATTACTTAATCCTAGCTTAGCTTTATAATGTTACTTAATATTTAATTACACACTTTTAATGTTACAGAAGAAACAGTATATATGTGATATTTCGTAACTAAATAGTGAAGCGCATAAAATTAATATTTACAACGGTTATATAAATACTTATATACTCCAGTTATGTTACACCCACTTACATTAGACACTAGACATTAATTACACAGTTAATTACATAAAACTTATTGAGGTCGGATTAATTTTAACACATTAATGAGTAAGCTAAGATAAATAAAGTTGGAAACAAACAAAATTATTTCCAAGGAGTATTTATTTTCACTGTATATTAAGTAGAAAGCAAATGATATTGTTTACGAAGTTTGAAGGTCGACGGGAGTTTTTAATTAATTTTGCAGAAGGATTTTTAAATAAAAATTTCACATCAACATACAATTATTCAATCGTTTTCATTAAAGTTTCTTATATTATCATTGTAGAAGTATATGAAAATCTACATAACATACAAACAAAATGTATTGTTGACTACGATATAGACGAAAAGGCTTTACAAATGCATAGTTTATGACCAATTTCCGTTGCTTTTTTATTTGTAAATGTATTTTTATGTTGTTCATAGTAATAATACTATGTTAGCCATTACAATAGTTGTGTACTCATTGCAGCGTAACGACATACGAGTGTTGAAGGTCAACTGTGAATTCCTTTGGCACTTTGCCGAATTTGTTCCCGTCAAACTATGTCATCGTACACATACATTTTAAAATATAATGAATACGGGTTTTAAATTAAATCTGGGATTTTAGCTATTGAAGTTAATTAGGTTTTGCTTTTCATTACCAATGGCCAGTTGTAATGTTGACATTTCAGTTTTCAACTTAAAATTCAATTAAAAGTAAATATTTATTTTACATTTATTTAAATTAAAACGAATATTAAAAGAAAATACGAAGTATCTTTTATTACACTATTAATTTTCTTATTAAAATGTAATTATTCTAGCTCTTATTTCTTGTTGAATAAATAATAGCTAATATGAAATGATAATTTATTTTAAAAAATATTACTTTTATGCGTATTTTTGCTATTAGATAGATAAGATTTGATTTTAATTGACTAAATCAACATCAATGTGCGTTTTCATAACTGTTCATGTATAAACAAAGTATAATCGCTCCATATTGTTTGTATTCAAAGCCAACAACTTGTGCAACAGACCGACTGTTTTCGCTCCAAAATATATTATTTGTGTGAATAAATCCGTTCATTATTTGCCATTACCCAGTGACAATGTTTGGCAGTGGAGTCAAATCCGCCGGATAGGCTGCGCTTTGTTATATGTCACCGGCAAATCGTGTACACTGCACGTTTGTGATTCGCCTAAGTAAATCGAGAGGATTCAAAAAACATGAATGTTACATTTCATTAAGTATAGTCCAACAAGCTTATCAGGGGAGTTGCTACCCAGTGAGTTATCATAATTTATTTTGGCATGCGCACCGGGCCAGATAACTTTTGACCTATAACCATATTAATTCGTAAATGAATTGATTCGATATGAGATTTAATGCCTTTATTCGAATAGACATAATACAAAAGGGCGGCGTACACGATTTGCCGGTGACACTGAATTACAATAGGGGAGCACAAGCCGAGCTCAGCGGCGGCGGGAATTCAAATTAAGTAGGCATTATGTGCCGCACAGATAATATAATAACTACCATCATAATAACTATCATAGACTACATTTTCTTTGTTAATATTATCAGCACTTAAACCTTTTTATACGACAACGATAACGAACTCCATTGTTATTTTTTATACTTGAAAGAATATTCTCGTAACATTTTTTCTTATGAAAATTGAGATACAATGTTTGCATAGCTACATGAAATCAATTAAAAACGAAACAAGAAACTAGTTAAAACCTACATTACAATAAAAATCAAATGACACTTCGTGCTAATCGGTAAAGGTTTTAATTTAATTTACAAGTTGCTACCGTGATACGTGGAACGCTAAAAATAGATTAATTTATAAAAGAAACAAGAATAGTGTCCGCGCGACCCCGGCGACAAACATTGACTGGCGCTGATTACTTTCCAACTTAATAAGTTATCCCCAACTTTTCCCATTAAACGGCACAATGAAATTTTAAGACTTAATTGAATTGATTGGAACTCGGCGGATGAATAAATCACAAGATTCTGCGGCGGCTCTGTTGCCTTCAAATTGATTGAAAAATATACTATTTTTTAATTAACTTTTCCTTACAAATATACAAAATAGCATACTTTATATGTACTTCCTTTTACTTTAGTAAATAACTATAGGTAAAGACAAAAGACGTTGCTTGGAAGGTAAAGCCCTCTAGCGGACAAAATTGTCAACTTTGTTTCGAATAAGAGACGTTGTTGTTATACAAATGCTTCATAAAGATTTTACTACCGACCGACCGACTTACTTTACTTAAGGTTGATTTTTCAGTATTTCTGTGCAATTTTCTTTACTTTGTGGCGACACTTAATTGAAAGTCTTATGAATAATGTTTGTTAATTAAGTGATTGTGGCTGCAGTGGGGACTTGCAGTCGGTGCTTTGTTCCTGCTTGCCATTAGCCTGAGCTTGCTAAGCTTTTTGTTGGCTAAAAGACTGTTTTCTGCACATTTACTGTTTTACTGGCATTGTTTTAATGTTGATTAAATTCAACTTCTTTGTGTAGTAGTTTTGTATGCAAACTATTGCAAAGACATATTATTATTAAGAAAGACACATAAATTTAATTTCGTTTACGTTTAATTCGCTGTTAATCGAAATAGAAATAATCATCGCTAGTGACAGTGTTCACATGTTTTTTATAAGAAATAGTTTTTATTTGACATAAATCCAGTTTTATGTATCAATATGTACAAGTTGGCTGCATGCCAGCTCCACAGATAATGTAATGACGATCTTTAATGGTTTTCGCATACACGGCCATATTCCGACAAACTCTATGATAAATGATCGAACGAGAAGAGCCCTTTAAATTCTAACTAAATAAAAAAAAAGTAGTAATTCTGTTAATATTAATATTTTCCATATCTAAAGTTATAAGGAAATTAAAAACCTTTGTAAATTTTTTATATCTCAACTAAAGCGCCCTAAGAATGTCTTCGAGTCGTTGAATAAGATATTCAAAAGACGATAAGAGATAAAAAAGGCAATTTTCATTTGTTTTTACGATGATGCGGAAATGAGGCAGCAAAGGCTATCCTTGGAGGTACCTACATTGTGCATGTGCCATTTAACATAAGAGCCAGAAAATTATTTACATTATGTACTGGGATGGTCGGGATAGAGCCTCAAGACTTTTAAATGATACCAGTTGGGATAAAAAAAAATAACTTCTGCTAGATATTTTTCGTAGAACGTATTAAATAGGTGTTTCGAAAAATTAGAGGTAAAAATTGTTATGGATATTAAAAATATATGTTCGCCCCCGGGTGGACTCGAACCACCAACCTTTCGGTTAACAGCCGAACGCGCTAACCATTGCGCCACGGAGGCATGCAGGGTGAGCCGTAAAAATACATTACTATCGAAGTTTAGTTTATAATTTGAATAAGCACAGTATTTTATTGATCACTGAGTATAAAATTAAGTGTGAAATTGTCATGACATATTTACACTAAGAGAAACGTCTTAACGTCTCTTAGTGCTTTAGTTGTTTTTTTAATGTGAAATAAGTAAAAATTAAGTTCTTTCTCGGATTATAAGTTACGCGACTTGAGGGTTTCCGATTAATTGGATCTTCGGCAGGTAATAAGGGGTGGGGTGAGGTTGCGGGCACCGGGGCGGGGGGGGGGAGAGGGCGCCATCAAAATGTAATAAGATATTTGTCTACTTTCGCGGCTTCTCCTGAATGTCAAAGATATAATAATTTTCAAAGAAATTTAATCATAAGAATACAGCGAATCATGATAATTTTGGAGGCGGAAGTTAACTAAATTACTTCGCTTAAAGTTTATAATTTGTAAGCTCAATTTTTGGAATATTTATAATTTTAATAAAAGTTGAAAATGTTACAAGTATTTTATTATAAGAAAAAAATCTAACGTCTATAACATCATGAAACAATTTAAGTAAATAAGACACGACATTTCGGGTAAAAATTTGTTCAATATTTACGCAGGTGTAATAATGAAGAGAGAATTGTTCACTTTCATGTTGACAGTCACATAAGATTTGCATAACCTCATCTTGTTACCGGAAGCCGTGTCATGGCGGCACATTGAGGCTCTATAAATAAACATGAACATATGTCGACCTCGCATGATGTTACCTTTGCATATACTTATGTGCGTGTACATTTTTACATACATAATGAAAAATGAGGATGGTTTAAAAAGTATGAATCTTTCTCCAGAGGATAACCTGAATTTAATTCAATATTACTAGACAATCGTAAGCTACAAGTTTGCGATTTATTCCTTGTTTTATGCTTTTTTAAATTAACCTAAAAAAATCTAATATTTCTATTTTAAAGATACGATATTTTACGTCAGAGCCATCTTATAGTGGTTAAAGAAAATAAAACCTCCAAGGACTTTAATAATATCATAATTTTTGCAAGACAAAGTCTGCTAAATAAACCAGACCAGAGATCCGAAGTAAAATTGACAGGTTATAATTTAAGCGTTGAAATAGGATATTTTTTTAGGAATTCCAGACCCGGGCGGAACATCTGCGAGAGCCGTTTGTCTGCCGATATTGAGATCTATAAATCATGGCTCCTCGACGTCGACCCGGCTACCAAAATCTACTAACAATATCGCACAATTATTCAACATCTGAATCCATACTATAGAATTATATTACTGATTTTATATCTTTACAATTTTATCTAAACCAAAAATATATATAAGTTTAGGCATATTTTTAGCAATCGATTAGTTGTAAGCGCTTTTTTCAAACATAAAACCTGTAAATGTAACAATCTTAATCATAAATACATCAAATCTTATAACTCTACACTAACAAAAAAAAACAAATTTTTAAAACATTGTAAATATAAAGAAAATACATTTTTTTATACAGGCAAGTATCTGACATCGTACAAGCCAGTGATCCGGAAACGAGGATCACAAAAAAGATAAATACTTACGTTCACGTTGTATCATATTCTCAAACGATACACGACAGAGTAAACAAAACTGTGACATGTTACCCGCCATGTCACCATGATACATGTATTCCAATACAACAAGCATTATATTTATCTATTACTTAAATCATAACACAAGAATCTAGTTGTTAAAATACTTTTGTCAAGAACAAATCAAACATTTGAATGCTGAACACACGGACTGGGAATTCCGAGTAAATTGTATTTTGTTTCGAAATGACAACCACCAAGTCCGCCAGACTACCGGTCCAAGTCAATCTTAGCAACTAGAATATTCATTGGCTCTCAAGTTTTCTGCTCTCGAACAAATACGACATGACATTCAGATCCTACTTTGAAATAAGAAATGTGAAAGTAAAATTCATGCGGTACTTCTAGAAGTACTCCTGTGAAATTCTTAGAAGGTTAGTATATACAGTCGGGGAAATCCGCGGTATTCCAGTAACAGAAAAATGTTCTTGGTTCTTGCAACGAGACAACCTCTGCCCTTTTTACAAATAAACTATACACTAGTTTGATTAGCAAATAGCGCAGTGACTAGTGCAAACAATAATAAAAATCAATTGCGTATTTAGAACAAACTTTTATGTTCACAGGCAGATTTAAATGCCGCGTCCTCTTGCCTATTGATTCGCCTCGTCAGCCAGTTTCTCTGACTGTACTTTTTTACTAGATTCATAAGAATACTAGCATCTTTACTTGTAAATAAACATATTTGTCTGTTACGTTTTTATCGTTCAGTTTCATAAATTAAGTCGTTTTCACGCCCTACAACGTCTTTCATAAACGTGAAATAATGAAAATTATAAATCACAACGCATTTCCTGTTTGTTTCAAGTCAAAGTAAATTTATTGATTCTCCTTAGCAGTTTATATAACATATCAAATTTAGGTTTGGTCTCGGGCCAACTGAGATGCATTATTTTTCAAACTTTAGCACTATACCCTGACTTCCTGAAGGAAAAATTTATTGCTATAGTTGAAATTGAAACTCTGGCGAAAATACCAGGCATAAGGTAATGTAATAATCTATCCTTATGTATTATTTTTAATCGGTTAAAGAAACAAAATTACAGTTGAATGAAAATTGATCCACCAATAATAAAGGCCCAAAACAGACACATTTTTTATTATTCAATTTAACTGATAACACATTTGATTTATATGGAAAGCTACGAAATGAGTAATTATCATAGCCCATAATTTCGTTTGATAAATATTAACCAGGCTGATATATTTAATGGCATATCATTAAATATGTATGATTTATTCAGTTAATTTAAAGATAAAGCAATATTGTTTATTGAAAACAATTATATTTATTTATTTTATTGTCAAAACAATTAATGTCTTTTTATTTTAGGTTAAAATAAATAAATTTATTTAATTTACGTTATTCGCTTCGACTGTTATAACCGGATTAAAATAAAGGAAGTTAAAGTGGTAGAGTTTAAAATTAAATTTCGTTAAATATTCGCAGTTAAAACCCGCCGTTGTAAAGTTTTATCGGACTGTCTGTGACACTCCACTTTGGTACAGCAATAAATTAATAATTTCAACTACAACAGCCGTGTCCCGCGGCTCGCGGCAACAGTAATACTTCCTTAACAAATGTTTTGCTAAACTTTACAATGTTATTATCACATTTTTAGTTGACTAACAAATCTGTTTCTTGTTTAATCAGTTTTTTATTTAACATTGTATGATTAAAGAAAAATATTGAAGATTTTTACATGTCTACTTCTCCCACCCAAGTGTAGCCGACTGAAATTGTAAATTTTTAAGCTCTATGTTACAAAATATGTGTATTACATAGCACGTTATTTATACCCAACTTGTAAATTTTTCATAATGTAAATGCAGCACTAAGCAATTTATAGTTTTAATTAACCTCAGCCTGCAACTTGAATTTATTTAACGAAACAACCTCCACGTAGGTAAACGAGAGAATATTACTGACCGCAGGAACTGAATCAAAAAGTTTATTCATTTTTATTTGATTAAAACATAAAAGTTATTAAGGAAAACAATGTTGATTAGGACTAAATTAACACATTTATTTTAGCATAGTATTCTCTCTGTCTACCCTTCTGTATCACGAGCAAGAACGTTTCAATAACAAAGGCTATACTAGGCTAAAATACTTCAATATTTGCAGTATTAGCAGTTCCTCATTTAAAGTTAGCAACAAGAATCCTTTCCAACTCCGGATGTACGGAGCGTAGTTTTGTAAGAAACTAATATAAAAGCGGTGTTAGTGCTCCTCTCGTATATCCGCTGCAGGTGCATTTTACCGCGAGACTTGCCAACTTACAAAGTCCTGCCAACTATTTCCACACTACATACCATATTTGCTACTCGAAACATGAATTGATATAAAGTACATGTAATGTTTCGATGCATAAGAAGTGAAATATCATTTGTGTTGATGTGTATGTTAAGAAGAATATGTGTGAAGGGATAAAGTTAAGAATGTGTATATTAGATGTTGTTTTAAAGTAGCACTATTCAAGGAGAAATTGAGAAGCTAAAATTTAGCGTGGTTGACATATGCGGAGATTGAATGTGGATGACTACAAAGGTAGAGCAGACCGAAGGAAGTATGGATGGAAAAGGATAAGGGCGTGAATTCATATGACGGTTGATAGAGATATAAGAACATTATTTACTTTACCGCCCCTCCGTAGGAACAAAGACAGATTGACGATTAGATGTTATTAACCTCGCGTTCTTTCTTTTATTGTCAGGAAAAAATGTACCTAAATAATAATTTTATCTTCCACTATGGTTGTAGTAAGGATTTAAGAGCACTCGATATCTTCATAGTTTTAATTAAGTAGAATATTAATGAAGGCACTCAACTTAGCTCTCAGGTCGCTACAAGCTGCTCGCCGCTTGCCGCTCGCCAGCCTACTCCATGCTCAGTAATTACTGAACGCCACTTGACAAGCTACTAACAATTTTTAAATTCGGTATCACATTTGGTACTAGATTTTAATTTTAATAAAATTTATTTAGATACAAACTTAAAGCAATTTCTGTACCAACATTGTTAATAAGGAATAACTCAAAATGCTGCAAATTGTATAAGTTTCGTTATAAGTGAAAACATCTTTTCATTCTTAGTGATTTATTATGGTACAAAAGCAACAGCCTTCTTTGCCTTATCCATGATTATTACCATGATATTTTTTTTATTAATAAATTGGATTTTTCATACAACACACAATATCCACACAAAGACAATATTGGAATTCATTCAGCGTTGTAAAAACTAAAAACTGGTGATTTTAAAGATGAATATTCCGCTATGGTTTTTATCAATTTTTATGAAAGTTTTTTGTCGGTCGCCATATTGTTTTGTTGCCAACAAAAGTGTGGATCGTCAGCTGACCGCAGCTGCCCGGAGCTCGCTCGACATGAATTATTAATTTAGAAGGAAAACTTAAACTTTCTAGTGTGAAATTAAATGTATAAAAATTACTAACTAGATGAGTATTTCTGCAGTGCGCAATCAATAAAATTTATAAGGAGGAAGCCGCACGGGAGCATTCATAAATAATATTCAATGAAGTTTCTTTGTTACATTATTGCGAGTTCGTATAACTACACGTAATAAAGAAATCGCGTTTTTCGCCAATATTTATCTATGACCCTCAATACATACAAGCACCACTATTTGTTCAGGCTCCGCAAATAAAACCAGATATGAATCCACCATACAATAATATTGTTACATCATATTTTATAAGGATATGGCTTTCATATAGCACAAATACAGGAACATACCATCAGTCCAAATCTAATAAAGAAAAAAATCCTAACTTAATTTTTTATCTAATTTTGGAATTTCTTCTTAAAACCAGCTTCAGTCCTTTTAAAAAGTCCTATATAAAAGTTAAAGTCCGCTGATAAGATCTTATTGGCGCAATTGTAGAGATACGCCACGTGAAACATTTACGTAGCACTCTACGTTACGCTGATGTGTAACGGAACGTAACTACGGCTTTTCGGCCACTTGGCTCACATTACACGTTAATCGGTTTGGCTCGAGATTGTATAAACATTGTTACGATACATTGATGTATTTTTGTTTCATCATGCGGCTTACAATTTTCTACTATTAGTGTTAAAGTAATTATTACCTAAGCTAGATATTTTAAGGAGTAAGTTAACGTGCTACGTATAAGTATGAACGCGAGTTACTAGGTTGTAAACACAATGTTTCGCGTGAATATCGAGTCTACGAGTAATTACGCGCGGAGCGCCGTCGACGTGCACGTTGCGGAGCGGCAACAACGCACGGCGGAACGGCAACCGTCTACGGCGGAGCGGCACCAGCGAACGGCGGAACAACAACAGCGCACGGCGGCACAGCAACAACGCACGTCGGACTAATCGGCGCGGTAAGTTGATGGCACGACGGAGCGGCCGTTGCTGGAATTTGGCGTAACAGAATTTCTTGAGCAGCAATTTGGGTCGGCGGACCGGCCAGTCCAGCGGACAAGCGTGCGGCTTGCGGCGTCCGCGCAGCGTGCGGCAGTTTTGCCGCTGGCAGTTTTGCCGCTGGCAGTAGCGTGGATGGCGCTGCTAAGAGGGAGTTAGTCTTAAATTGTCTCTCTTAAATTACAAACAAGTCAATGTAAACATTTGTATTTAGGTCAATAATTAATTACTGCTTATTTTATGTAACATTTTTGAAAGTTTATTGAATAAAGATTATTATTGAGGATACTATTTTGGAGATATAAGTAGACACCGGCACAGAAGTAATGTGTGTTGTAAGGCTGCGAGTACTTACATGAAATATTTCCATCATTCGAATATCGAACAAAGGAAAATTGTTTTAGGGTTTAAAGAAACGTTTCATTTCTCATCCTTGGACACAACACATCACACATAAATTTACAGCGTTTGACCATTAAATTACTCTGAGAAACCCACTTTTATTCTTTTAGGTGTGGTTATTTCCTTAATGCTTTCATTGGGCTCAACTTGAAAGTCGTAAAAGCAAATAGTTACCAAGTTGTATCGTAAGCTTGGCCGACGCCGGGAAGCTTTACATTACGCATCAAGTGGAGCCTCTTTCCCGCCGTGTTACACTTAACAGGAAGTTAATGTGAACAAAAATTGCAACACAAATTGGTAGTTAAAGCGACCATTTTCTTTCCAATGTAGCACTTACTTCCAAAAACAGGTATTAACTTCGCAAAATAAACTTAAATGTAATTTAAAAATTACATAGTCTTTAGGTTAGGTTACTTAAATAACATTACTATGGTATTATGGTGCATTGGCCAACCACCGTGGGAATCGATGTGGGAGGCCTACAATCAACTGTGGACCTTATCTGATGATGATTACGGTGTAAATTGTATATTTGGAAATCTCAGTCCTTTATTCTACAAACTAAGCACAATATTTCCTTGCAAGAATTTTTATTTTAAGTCACGTCTAAGAGCATAAATTGAGTGGTAGACGTGACGCAGCAAAATGCAACGTAAAGTGTTGCGGCGATCAAATATACTAGCTTAGCATGTTCCAGCAGCTCTGACAGTTGACTCGAAACAAGCTGTAAGTTACGTGAGTAATGCTTAACATTGTTTAAAAATAGAGCTTATGAAGATTCTTGAATCAGTATCGTTAATTTAAAAAATATCTTTCTACAAGTAAATTATCTAACACATGGACATTTATAGAGAGAAAATTGGAACGATTTTTGCTTTGTATTATTTATATAATGGTCAAAAAATCCTTATATTTTTACTATTGAAAAGTAATTCAGAAAATAGTTTGCTTAAATGTAATAAAGTATTACTAGGTGAAAGGGGCTTCGATCAAAGAAAACCTTTTTTTCTTTTGTACAAATAATTTAGAAGCCACTTTCTTGAACATCGGTTGAGGCATTGTGTCTGTACGGACCCTAATACCTTTTTAATTTCCGTTTTAATAGACTTTTATCGAACGCTTTCGTAGATAATTAACTTTGATTCCCACTTATTTTTAATTAAAATTGGAGAAATCACTAATCAGTAACAGCTGTGGAGCAATGCACATTAACTATTAAAAAATCTACACGTAGTATATAAGTAAACTTGTTAGTATAAGTTCTTGTCGTACTAACTCTGTCTATCATCATCAGATATACGCCCACACTAGGGAATAGTCAACCACGCTGGCCCACTGCGGGTTGACTTCACATATATCTTTGAATTTCTTCGCCGATATGTGCAGGTTGCATCACGAAATTTCCTTCATCGTAAGATCGTCGGGTAATTTATGTAAATATGAAATTCGAAAATCACATAGGTACATGGCGGGATACGAACCCAAGACCTGTAGATTACAAGTCAAGTGCTTAAACCCCTGAGCCGACGCTCTACTAGTCTATATCTACATATATCTATACTTCTATACTAGTCTATACTAATATTATAAAGAGGAAAGATTTTTTTGTATGTATTGAAATAACTCAAAAACTAATGGGCCGATTTTAAAAATTCTTTCACCGTTAGAAAGGTAATTCATCTGTGAGTTACAAAGGCTATATTTTTTAATAACACGCGGGAAAAGTCGCGAGCAATAATTGATAAAGTGAAATATGTCAACGCTTTTTACATAGTTATTCCTACTAATCAAGTTGACGCACCGTCGGTATCGGCAGTTCTTCCTCTTCAACTTCCTCCTCTTCAGGCACTATAACATCCATGTTTTCGTCGATAAAATTCTTTATGATGTCCCGTACCATCGCTACTTCTTCAGGCTTAGCCTGGAAATGTTAAAAGTTTTATGTACAATGAAATCTAACTTCTTTCATCCATTCCTTTCATCTATTCGTTTAACTATTCTAGAGCACCTGGTGACAAATGTCCGTACATCGATCCAAATTTCATAATAATTTCAATAAGATTTTTACTACTCTTCTCTTCTTGATGAAATTTGGCATAAATGTAGAACACAGTCTGGAAGAAAACATAGGACACCCACTTTTGTTTTTTTTAATTCCACGCGAAAGTATTCGCGGGCGAAAGCTAGTACATCAATAAACTTTTTCGACATTCGTATTGAAAATGTTAATACAAGTTGTACAAAGGCTTATCTATTATTGATTTATTTTATGTGATCCTGTTTAAAATACCTTCTTCTTCTTCAAAGAGGGATCTGGCAGGATATCAATCTGTTCGTTGACTTTCTCCATGATCTCCCTCTCCACATGCTCCACGATGAACTCCCCGCTAGTTGTTGACATCTGTCTACCGGCAATCATACCTAGAACATCAACATATAACTACATCTTTTAAGTAAAACATCATCATTTGAAGCACAGTCATAGGTAAGGCTGATCCTTGTTACAACTGTAAAGGACTGTCCCACCAAATTGTAAATTGTCTGATAACAATCCAACGTGTAAAATATGTGATGGAAATATCGGATTTTGTTCC
>JAOCNA010000005.1:7766332-7785900 GCA_026546675.1 Papilio helenus
ATTAAAATCCTTAATTTCAAGAAAGAAACTTAATTAAGAATATAAAATTAACAAACTTACATATTAAATAATAGATTTTCTAACAAAAAATATACAAACTAGTTTAAGACCTTTTCAATCCCTTTTAAAAAAAATAATTAAACCACGCTTACTTAAAGTTACATATCTACATAAATATTTTTTAAATAAATTACTTATCGCTAACTTAACAAATCAAAAAATTTTCTTCAGTCATGTTTTCATACGCGTACTTAACGTCTAGTTCTACAAAATCAATTAACGAAGTAGCATTTCACTTTTACTTCTTTTCTTGAACATCTCTCGAGGTTTCTGAAAGAGAAAATAAAATTAGAAATGAAACAATGCAAATAATCTGAGTTGAAAATATAACAATTATTACGGCGACTATTTTTTACTTCAAAATGTGTACAAGCCTCTATAAATAATATCAAAGGTTGTTCGTTCAACACGAAAATATAATAACACAAAATGGTCGATACACAAACTTGAGGAAAATACTTTTTATTCGCTCGTAAAAGCAATATACTTTCATCAGATGTGACAAAATAATGTTTTTGGGGAACAATTTAGAAGAAAACACATTGTCATTGAATTGAACATTGAATAAAATAACATAAAAGGGGCGATTTTTAAAAAATAATAGTACTCAGAAATATTACATTACTCTTGATTCAGTATTATGTTCTTTTGCGGTTCTAGTAACAATCATAATATCCTTACCTTCATAAATAATTTAATTTCAACAAACTATTTTCTACTATTACCTGGTCATTTAATAAACTCACCGTCGTCGGCGATACCCTGGGGCTCGTTCCAGGACTGCTTCTCCGCGGTCACAAACAGTATGAAGAACAAGTTCGTGACGAAGTAGATCGCCGACGCTAAGTAGAACACTTTGTGCCACTCGTAAGGATCCGTCTGAACATATTGAAGTATTTATTAGTAAGAAATAAAAACAGCATTAAGTTCAGATAAGATATGTATTTAGTAAGCCAAAAAGTGGACATGATAGCAAAGAAAATAATCATTGAAATAAACCTTGCGCTATGAAGATAAAGATTGTAGAAATAATAATGTAAAATGCTCACCTCGTCTTGTATGATCCAGCCGCAGACGAGCGGCGCAACAATCGATATGATGCTGGCGAAGAAGTTCGATATTCCGATCAGAGACGCGCTGAAGTTGGGCGCTATGTCTATGAAGATCAGCTGAAACATACAAACTTTTGCATTGCACTAAATGTGTGAACTAGTTCTTAAGACAGACCACAACTCTACAACAGCAAATATTAACAAATTACACAGTCGAGAAAGCAAACAAGAACTAACAATCACTTAAACGCTCAAACGTACATAATTAAAGTGAAAAGTTTTATGTTGAAATATCTTGTAGAATTTAAATTTTAACTATCAAAAATTCAAACATGAGATTGATTTTTGAGTCCTCTTTATAAAAAGACGGCAAATGAGCTCAGTGTGAGAGCGTTACGGGCACGTTACGGGCGCGTGTCGTAAACGCGGCCGTAAATTTTAATGGAAGGGTTCACGTCCAATGAATATGAGAGCAGAATTTTCTCGTATAAGTCTGTTTACAGCTTTTTAAATGATTTGTTACAAAACCCTACAGTAAACGAAAATTTGGTTCAGATAAGGTTAGCACGTTATAAAATATTGATAACATTTTATTTTCCTCTCCCCAACAACTTACAAAAAAGGGTTCAATGACTGGCATAAATTATCTCATGCGTTTATCTTTTGTAACAAAACCATGGTTTAGATTCTTCAGTTATAGAATTGGTTCTGCATCAAGAAACATTATAAACAATTTGTATTGTATTCCTAGATCTATCTCAACATCGTTTGACAAACCAGTAATCTGGAGAAGAAGTAAGTGTTACCAGATATCCAGTGTAGTTGCCGGCGTTGATGCCGACGGTGACGGTCAGCATGGTGACGGCGAGGGGCAGGTTGCCGGCCGGCGTGTAGCACAGCCCGACCAGCGCCACCGCCGGACCCCACAGACCTGGGAACAAACATTAATTACTAAAAAGGCAACAACAAAAGAAACAAACATAGATTTCATAACTAGAATAAGACGCAGTAAAGAAATAAGGAAAAATCACAAAAAGTATTAACTAGCACAACAAACAAGAAACATATCGATTCAATTCAAGTAGGCGGTGATACAAACATAAGGAAAACACAAGTGGCCATTTAACAAGTATGTAAGTCTTGCCTTACCGTACCTGTTTTCACTTTTAAAAGCTTCCTTGTCTAAACGCCAATAAATCTTTTAGCAAACAATATTTACGAAATAATATAATTTATACAGGGTCAAATTATTTACCAATTGTATTGAAAAGTTTTCTCGTATTGGTGACGCTCAACCAGTTCTTCTTAATGATGAAGTCGGACATCGCCCCCAGCGGGAAGCTTAGCAGATATACCACAAGGTACGGCAACGAAGAAAGCATCCCATTCTAGAGGCGATAAGGTTCAATTTACTAAACCTTGGTTAGGCATTGTTTAAATATTTCCATCTATCAAATTATGGACATAAAAGGGACATAGGTTGCCCGATCCTAATATGTACCAAAGGTACTGTTTATCGTATCTGCGAAAACACCCTGTATAGCATACTGGTATTAAATACTTCAAGTGGTTTGGATTATGACGTTGACGTAAATTTCAAAAGACTTAAATGTATATCCGGTGGCATCAGCATATCCGTCAGTATGCATTATCAGGCATTCAGCATAAAAGTGAATTGACTTGCGATAATCTTTCGATCACATGACATTTTAACATCTAGTAACATAATAATGGCTAGATTGTGAAATAATAAAAAAGCAGAGATCTGATTTAAACATTTTTAGAAGAATTATAGTTTATTATAATAGACGAATGTTCGTACTAGACTTGCTTTTAAAGCATTTTCGAGGACAAAACGAATTAATCGCAACATGTAATACAGTACGTAGTGTAATCTGACATCTACGCATTACCTTTTTAATATCCATGCCGAGGACTTTAGACATGTATGTGGGGATCTCCGTGAGCAGCGTGAAGAAGCCCCAGTTCTGTCCGCAGTGCGCCACTATCGCCGCCAGGAAGGGCAGGCTGGTGACCACGCTGCGCCACGGGGTCGGGTATCTCTGCGCATTTCCTTCATTATTCTCTCAACTTTATTCTACTAAGTTACTGGGTTCCAAATCAACACCCGCGTATATTGGCAAGGGTACGAACGAATCTCATCGATTAAAAATAGTGTACATACTAATGTCTCTCATCATAATATTTATCTAAGCAAATGAAATAGTTGCATAATCTAGATTCACGTTGGTGAATACTAATGGGATGAATTAAAGCTTCTTATTAATTACTTCTACATTTCGTTTCAACGAGCCTGAACTAACACTTCTTTCTTTCTGCTACAAGGTAAAATGTAAACAAAAAAAACAATATGTAATTCGCGTCAACAAAACATAAAGCTGTCATAGATAATGTTAAATCTTGAATCAGTAATAACTATTCAGTGGACATCTCTCGCGTGACTGATAACGCTAAGGACTGAGATTATCTCTTATCAGCCGGCACTGGACCGGAATCATTTCATTATATTATGACGTAAGTAAAGTAAGACATTTGCGTAGTGGCAGCCGTAGCTGTTATCAAACAATTTAGCGCGTGCACAAATGTCAAGATATCACTCATCAATTATGTTTTTCAACAAATGTTAACTTTTGTTAGAAGATTTCGCCATACTTATAAATGTGACAAGGAATTAATTTAAGTTAATTTATTTAAGTTCACTTATTAATTTAAGTGATCCATGCAAGCTTGAGCAGATTAAACACAATTAAAAGAGAGTACGAGCTGATTATCTGTGTGAATGAATTGGTCTTTTATGATGTCTGTACGCATGTCACATTTTCATTATTAAAAAGAACACAAAATAAACCTTTTGTTCCCCGACTCTTCCCAAAGACACCTGAATGTATTTGAGTTCATTGGCTGAAATGGCTTTGCTGGTCTCCGGCGACGCGGCGCCGAACATCAAGTAGCAGACGACCCAGATCGCTCCGAGTAGCGCGTTTGTATAGAAAATAGCCTCCCAGCCCCAAGCTGAGGCTATGAATCCTGAAGAAAGTAGTTGCAGAGCTACTCCAAGCTTCCCTCCTAAAATGTTGCAATAATTTAAGATACTAGTTTATGTATACTCAATAAGCGCGACTGAGTAACTTCTAATATAATAAATTTACTGGCACTTAATTAAGATTGTAAACGGTTTAATACGAATTTGAGAAGCTGTGATATACAAAGCCGTGAAACTCAGCTAGTCATTACGAAACAAGTCTTACAAATAGCAGATTCTAAGCAATGTCTGAAGAAGCTGACCTGCATAGATGACGTTGCAGAGGCGGCCCCTCTCCTCGAAGGGTATCCACTGTGTGACGAGGTGGTGCGTGGCGGGGAATAAGAACGCCTGCGAGAACCCTTGCAGCATGCGGCAGGCGCAGATCAACTTCCAACCACCCTAGTGTAATTAAAATTAATAGTGTTTTTGCCCTTTGCTACAATTTAAAAAAATGATATTAAATCTTTGATGTTTTATAAATTCAATATTAGGTGACATAACATTTTTCTTCTTTGTTACAATAAGAGCACGCGCTATGTTTATGATGATTTATACACAGAATCATGAGCGTCGCCAGCCAACTATCTAGGTGTGTTTAAAACTTTATAAATGTAAAAAGCTACTTACAAGTTTGGCTGCTAGTGGTAGAAACAAAGAAACGGCGGCATTCATGGTCATGGAAATGATAAGGAGGACCTTCCCGCCGTAGCGACGCGACAGCTCGCCAGCAGGAATCTGCAGCATGATGTAGCCCCAGAAGAACGACGACAGGATTTTAGACTGGACGCTGTGGCTCCAATCGAAGTGCTAAGAAATTTATCAAATTTGAAATAAATGATACATTGTACACGTAAAGGTTAGATTATAATAGAAGTGAATTTCCTGTTTCACTATAGGACAAAGTTTTAAAGTTCCATCAACACTAATATTGATCTTTCCCTTAATATTTCGATCAGATGTGATCGTTGTCAAGAACTGGGTTATTGTACAAAGTAAATCGCTAATCCCTAACGATCTCTGAAAAGTTAACATAATTTAGACTCTTTTAAGAATGAAACTTAGTCATTTATAGCGCGAAGCGCTTCCACGCGTTTTCGAATCTATGGTTGATCACGGGCGGCTATGATCAAAAAATATTAGGTGAACTGGAACTAAAACCTAATGAACAAAAAGAAATGAAGAGTAGTATAAAATAACTTACGCCCTCTTTGGTGGTGTCTGTCATGTCGACGATGGCGAGACTGATGTTGACGCGCATGCAGTACAGCAGCAGCATCGATAGGAACAACAGCAACGTCTGCGTGTGCCGCGTGCCCAGACCAGCTGCCAATGCAAACAAATGTTTAACTATCTCTTAGTTTAAATTATTAGTTAAAATTAAAGTGGCGTGACGATCCTATGTGGCCCCGAGTCATCTCTGCAAATTTGCCTCTACCTCCGCTTTTCAGTGACACCCGAGACGGCCGAATGCCCGATGCAAAGGCCACTCAGCAGCCTCAGGTATTAACGGCTAATACTCCGAACATTCTTTTCAAGTGGTCGAGCCAATATTGATTAATTCATAAATATTACAATGCATGTGAGAATTAAATTTCGATTCGTAGACAGATTTCTTAGTTTGTGTTTACACGGATTTTAATGGATTATTATAACGTTGCAGATTTCCCTGAAATTTCTTTTTCAAAATATTTTACAAGTTTTTAAAAAATAATCAATAAATAAAATAATTCAAATAAAATGAAGCTATAAACTCACGTGACGCTACAATTCGATCTTCAACGATTTTCCCCATTTTTTATTATTATTTTTTAAATAATAAAAACAATAGGTTGCCGTATAGAGGCAGCGCCAAACTTTAAAACAAAATCCGTTGTACGTTAATTTATAAATTCATCTGAGCTAAGACGTCACAGTTTATCTCATAGATTTAGTCAATCTTTACCCATTACATTACTTTATCTTATCATATCCCTTTCCTTATGCGTAGCTGGATCCATGTAAAAGACTAACCTAAGAAATTATATTGTTACAAGCGTGGGATAGAGTTATAACACTTTGATCATTCTTCTTTAATTTATTTACGAATTACAGTAACAGGGATTCACTGCACTGTCACAATTATCCGTTAACACTACATGACACAAAACAGAGAGTCACTAGCACTGAGCACTTCACAAAACACCACTGACATTAAAACACTAACACTTTCACTTCAAGGTCACTTTATCTTCTTCGCAGTTCACTTAATCCTTCTTCTTCACAGCTCACTTTCCGCCGTAAGACTCTCCGGGTCGGATCTGACCCCCTCCTCCCCTTATCTTTTTCGAATTTCGATTTTCTTTTCGTTACTCTTTTGTTCCAGTACATTCTCGATTGTTCGAATCTCATACATTTTCCAACAGAACATTCTCGATGCATTCCTTTCCTTTTCCGCTAGGCGCCAACAGATGGCGCTGCGATAGAACATTTAGGAAACAGCTCGATTCTTCCACGGAGGTGAATTCTGCTACCTAATAGATAACATCACGACAATATCTTACTTATAAAATTGTTAATCAAACATAGATTTAAAATAATACAACGTTATAAATAATTTTGTACACTAATTTTTTTGTCTTTCCGGAATAATTTTAATTTACCCAATACCAATTTTTTATTTGAATTCAGTGTCATCTGATTTTGTTGCTAGAAGTCTTTAGATCCCTATTCTTATTCTGAAGGCCGCTGCAAATGTTCAGTTTCAAGTGGCTGTTTTAACTGAACAGTTTAATTGTTCAGTTAAAACTGTAACTTGGTGCGTATGTAGTTACATAGTCAGCTGGATTCGGTGGAAAAGTAGGTACTGTCTGTCGAGTATTTTAGTTCTGTATACAACAAATATTGTTCTTATCCGACTACCAATAGGATAATGTCTTTCCCATGTTTTGCATTTGTTGTTACAACCCGACCACGATTAGGTGAAGTGTAAACGGAGACGACTTTAGGGCGGTTCGCAATATATCATGAAAAACTACCACAAACTTTCGGTAACGATACTTGTAAAGGGAGTCAGGGTCGGAGGCCTTTTTAATAAGGAAAAAAAACAATACCATAGATTTTTAACGTTTATTTTTTTGTAAATTATTCATAAATATTATAGGTGTCTTTTAAGAATAATTCAGGTACAAAACGTAGCATCAGCCGTACGCGCCTGGGCATTATTTTTCAATGGGTTTTTCTATGTTCTGATCTGAAAAAAATAATTAAAACATAAGTATTCAGATACTTAAACAAAGAACCGAATAACTTTTCAGTAACTTTAAACAGTAAGAATAATAATAGCCAAGTTCCACGAATAGTTTGCATCTTATAGCACTTTCAATGCAAATCTATTAATTTTAGACAATCCATTGGTTCCTTAAATGCTTGAACTATATGAGTCGTGCTGATGCCATTCACATTTAAATCATATTTGTCGTCAAAACTTGCTTATGAAAACTAATAATTAAACAAACCGGAATCTTCTTGCTCCGGGTCGTTCCAGGGCTGTTTGTTGGACGTCGTGAATAGAACGAAACATAGATTAGCACAGAAGTAGATGCCTGACGCCAAGAAGAACACCTTCCGCCACTCCCTGGGATCCGTCTGTAATTCAATAATGTCAACTTTAATTGATTTAAAGCACAAACAAATCAAAGTAATCTGTAAATATATTTTTTCGTAACAAAAGAAGCAGTTTACTTTATCGTAAGTAAAGAAAAAATAATAATCTAAGTAACATTATTACAAAGAATCAATCTAATTTCCGGCTTCGCGCGGGATAAAGGAAAAGTAATAAATCTTAATCTTTACATATTTTTTTTATAATATTACCTCATCTTGTATGATGATACCGCAAACCAACGGCGCTATGATAGATATAATGTTAGCGAAGAAGTTTGAGATAGCCATCAGAGATGAACTGAAGTTTGGCGCCAAGTCCACCAAAATTAACTGCAAAAAATATAAAATTTCATTTTATAATGTTATTTAATGATTTCTTGAATACTATGTCCTAGTGTAGTAAATACGCTTCCCATTATTTCAGAATAGAACAGGAAAGAAGACTGAAATTGAGCTTCTGCCAAGCACACTCATCAAACGAAACACAAAATGACTTCCTCACATTACGCCCGTCTTCTGTGTGATTGTGATAATCGTGGCGTTAGCAGCGGTCGTACCGGCTCATTTGGCAAAGGATGACAGCCTCTAACACTGTTAATGCACCGAATTTGTCTAGGAAAAAAGCCAGTGCTACCATAATACTCGAACACTCACCATGTAACCCGTGAAATGGCCAGCGTTGATGCCCAACGTAACCGTAAGCATCAGCACGGATATAATCATGTTGCCCTCGGGCGCGTACGACAAGCCGATTAGCGCTAGAGCCGGACCCCAAAGACCTGTCAAACCGTACACAACTATAAGTACTTAATGATTATAAACCCGACATCCCTAAATTTTTTTTTAGCATCGTTCATCTATACCATGTCTCAAGTGGACAACTTGAACCACGTTCAGAAACTTGACGTGACGCATACAACTGAGACATTTCTATGATAAAATAAAAATAATAAAAGTACCTATAGAGTTGGATAACTTCCTCGTGTTGGTGACGTTGAGCCAGCGGCGCCTAATGAGAAAGTCTGTCAGGAAGCCCACGGGGAAACTCAGCAGGTACATGGCCAGGTACGGCAACGACGATAGCACGCCGTTCTACAACAATTGAAAATTATAGCAATTGAGTTAATTATATATCAAAACTAGCTGATATGATCCCTTACACAAGTTATCTTGTTGTCAATTCCTTACCTAGCTTATTAAAATCATATAATTGCTGCCTGTCTCACTGACCTGTTTCAAGTTGACATCCAGTACTTTGGCCATGTACGTGGGCATCTCAGTCATGAGCGTGAAGAATCCCCAGTTCTGCCCGCAGTGTGCCACCACGGCCGCCCAGAAGGGGAGACATGTTACTATCTTCAGCCACGGAGTACGGTATTTCTGGTTGATGAAATAATTCGTTATACCTCTCGAAATTAAATACTTGACTGAGAAACGTGCGTATTGAACATGTAAAGAAATCACAACCATTTTTAAGTAAGTAAGTAAATGTTAAGATTTCATTAAGTATAAAAATAATATAAAGAATACAAATCCTTATTCCATTAACAAATTTTATCTTTATGTGATCCTTGATCACAGCTCGAGCCTGGGGGAAAGAACGTCGCAAAAATTTCTTATGCAAATGTTAAATTTTACAAATGTATTTCGCTTCATCAAAAATCCTTTTTCCCGGTGCGGAGATAAGTGTAATAAGGAATCTCTCCAGCGTAAGGGAGCGGTAATGAGCTATTTTGCTATTCCCCTCCATGAATAATTCAGGTGCTAGACATTACACTTGCTAATGAGAGCACGCACTTGTTGTCAGACAGCCGAGTCGCGGAATTAGCTCAAATTGTATTAACTTAATCGGGGATTAGGCGCGGGGATATCTTTTTTAAGTGTAATGCCCACGCGAATGGTCACATGAAAGTAACAAGATATCCCAGAAAATCGCTATAAAACGACGAAGTAGCATAATTTCGCTTTAAACAATTAATTATCCATCATAATACTTGGACCTGCCTTTTGTTCTTCGGTTCGTCCTAATGATGTTTGTATGTATGTAAGTTCATGCTGTGATATCATTTTGGATTGCTCGGGCGAGGCGGCGCCGAGAAAGAGATATGCGGCTGTCCAGAGGCCGCCACATATCGCGTTGGTGTAGAAAATCGCCTTCCAGCCCCACGCAGACGCTATGAACCCGGAGGAAATTAGCTGAATGGCAACGCCTAGCTGACTGCCTGTTGAACGAGCCACATTGTCGTTAAATGGTTCTTGAGATCACATAATCAATTGCAATTACAATGAAAATCACACCTGCATATATGATAGTGCTAAGCCTGCCCTTCTCTTCTAGCGGTATCCATTGGCTGACGAGGTGGTGCATGGAGGGGAACACGAAAGACTGAGACATGCCCTGCAGCATGCGACATACCAATACGAACTTCCACCCGCCCTGTAACGTACAAAATAATATAAAACTATTTACAGATAGAATAATTGATTAGATAATCACCCTTTACTTTACGAAGGTCAGGATAATTTTATCTTATACTTAGCTGCTGAAGATGACACTCAAAGAAGCCAATAAACAAAAATGAAAAAATTATATAAAGTAAACTTACATAATAAGCAGCTGTCGGTAGGATCAGAGAGACGAGCGCATTGACAGACACGGAGATAGTAATGAGGACCTTGCCTCCGAATCGCTTGGCCAGCTCACCGGAGGGCAGCATGAGCAGCACGTAGCCCCAGAAGAATGACGACAAAATCATTGACTGCATGCTGTAGCTCCAATCGAAATGCTGAAACAGTACATGCTTTGAGATTAATAGAAGTCATAAATATTTTTCAAAATTTAAAATAACTACATCATATTAATTTGTTTGTGTTTTTGTCGCATTTTTTGGTTACATTTAGAATCTATCGGAAATGTTTAGTTTTATGAATTGTCTATTATTTCGATCTTGAATAATTCCACTGTAGGAAATTTTATTAATACAATAAATTAATGTGCAGCGATAAATCAGTATGTCATGACCTGACCAAGCCCACAGCCACACACATTAATGTCAAAGATAGGGAGAATATCTTAAATTATTTAATTGCATTCAGTAGGTAAAATTACATCAACATTCATCACATAATTGTCTGTGTTATGTCTCGATATAATAGGTCGATGAACATCATGTCCGCTTTGAAAACAGCTAATGCCCGACACTTCGTTCGCGTGTAAATTTTGAAGTTTTCGCGTGTGAACGGCCTACATTACATAGAACGCGGGGTATGATTTCAAAAAGTTAGCCCTTGTAATTCTAGACAAAACAAAAGTATGTTTGATATATTATCCCGACTAATCTCGGTCAGATTATATCAAAAAAGATTTAGCAGATAACTAATCTGTTCAGGCATCATGGAAAAAACTGCATTTGATCGTGATCACGATTGCAAGATTCATCTGAAAATCGCGTGGAAGAAACGTGATCGGAAAAGGAATACTTCTTATCGTTAACAAAAATAAAGGATTTCTTTAATTATTTTATTTACCGTATAACATTACTTACCTCTTCCTTGGTGGTGTCGGTCATGTCGACTATGGCCATGCTGATGTTGACGCGCATGCTGTACACGAGACATAGCGCAAGGAAGAGCAGGAAAGTCTGCAGGTGACGCACGCCAAGGCCCCCTGGAAGTTAGTAACACCATGTATATCTTCTCTAAAACACAGATAATACGGGAACGGCATCTCACAAAATGTTACGAGACAATATCTTTGCTGCTATAATTTCGCAGGAAATAACATAATGGCACATAGAATTATACTACTGTAATTAAATTTATTACCTCAAACGAAGTATAACTGAACAGGTCAACTGTTTTGTTATACCTATCATAACTGAGCATCCGTAGCGAGTTTGCCATTTTTGCAGTAATAATGTTAGATTCTGCACACGTACCTCGAATGTTTCTATCAATGTGACACCGATTTGGTTGTGCCAGCAACAAGGGGGTTTTTTCATTAAATTCGTCTCCACGCATCGTATAACTCACAGACTTAATAGACGCACTTGCTTAATATGACTGATCTAAATAGTAACTGCATTTTGTGAGAATTTGTGTTTGTAAATCTGATAAGCTAACGACTACTTAGTTCTCAACGAACTTAATCAGTCAACATTACGAAGTCAACATAATTATGTATCGGAGGATATTGTATCTTGTTGTTATCTTTACGGAAACTACGTGTTTTATCGTTTACTACCGTGTATTCTAAATCAACGAAATGCATCTTGATCTCGGGAACTTTGCATGAAATAGACAATCATCATTAGCCTACTCTCGAGGCTCAGAGGCTATCCTAAGTTAGGTGTAACTAGGCCATAGTCATCCACGCCGGCCCAGTGCGGGTTGACGTCTTCTCAGATATATGCACGTTGCATCATCTATAGTTTCCTTCACCATAATAACGCTGGTAATTGGACTTAAGAATTTCGAAAAATACATTCGTACATACATGACTATATTCGAACTTAAGATTACAACCCCTTAGCCACCAACGTTAATTTAATTTGAAGTAATGCTAAAAAATATAAAAAAGGTCTATCCTTTTAAATAAGTTACGACCACCATTTGTTAATAGAGTAGTCCGTTAACATCAAGTTTGAAGCCTCCGTGATAGTGGTCAACTTTTTTTGCTTATTTATGGATTACTAACTCCATCTCCATAGCAATTAGTGGTCCATTTTGTAGGAGGTGTTGTTACCTCTTGTAGCAGTTGATAAAATATTACAAAACGTTACCACATATACTTGACATCTGAATTTAGTTGTCGTTTGATATCAGTACTATTATCTACATAAGTCATTTTTATCGACATCATATCGATTGCAAGAGAGCTATGTCATTCATAGATAAATGATTCTTATCTACATTGGATAAAGAAACGCAAATAGGGGTTCGTTAAATTTGGGGGCTCGAAATCAATCGCCCATTCCTTGAGCTCGTCAAAATCAGCAAACAAAAAACGGGGATATCCTTTTCTTTTATTGTCATTTAAAAATCTCTAATTCGTCAGATTTTAATCAAATTGGCACTCCTAGTTTCATAGTTTTACACTAAGAATCATTTGTTAGTTACTCTTTCGCTTGACATTGATTTTTCTTACTAAATCAACACTCAGAGGTTACGGCTACCTGATGTCTGAGTGCAATATATTTATAGTTAACATTGTTTAAGTATTTAGGATAAATTTAGGAGATTGAACTAAACTTACTTGGAGGAACATTTTCAGTTTCGATTATTTTACCCATTATCTGCGACTGCGTTTATTTCATCAGCACAATCTTATTCTTGTCACTTTTCCGTGCCGAGTAAAATGCGAGCCCATGTATCGATCTCTTAAATGTCCAACAACAACTAGAGATTGAATCGAATTGCAAATACTCTAAAATATATCATCATCTGTCAATGTTTATCTTGAATTGTTTTGTAAGCGATATTTACGTGCGATATTAATTCGATGCATGATATTTTTATGATCGGACGTTGCAGTCCCCTCCCCTGACGTCATTTCAACTGTTGTTAGATCTTAATCATCAATAACATCCACTTAAACGTAGATAAGTAAACATGTGCACTCTTATTTACGTCATAGAAACGAACGCGAATTATTCGGCAGTTAATATAACAATTGATACTAGTTTAATTGTAAATCTAAATAATTCTCTCTGCATTTTTAAAACCCAATTTACAATAACACTACTGTAAGTCGGGTCCACTATTTCATTCACAGATACACGTTGTCACAGATATGCTTTGGTAAAGCGTTATAGTTCTGGCTGTCATGTTTGGATTATTGCTGCTTAGTTTCAGGTAATGTTAGTATCTAATCAGCTCCCTGTTGGTACTGACCGATATACAAGCTCTACCATTGAGCTATTTTCAAGGTTGTCAATACAATTGAAAATATACTTTTAAATTGTAACTTCGCTAACGCAAGTCCTTCGTTTATGAAATCAGGTATTTAATTGTACGCGTAAAAAGGAATATTTAATTAATAAAACAAAAGTCCAGTATTATTTTTATTACATCTAAATATATACAAGCCTTTGTTATTTCAGGTACAGAAATAAATAAAGTAGTGAATTAGACCGCGATGTTTCTTCAGCCAGTCGTCGGTTTTATTTCTATAACAAAAGAGAAAATATTAATACGTAAGTCCGTATTTCTTAGGTTCACATAAAAATTCAATAACGTACCGATATCGGTTTCTTTCTTATGTTCGTTCCACGGCTGCCTCGTTGAAGTCATAAATATTAAAAAGAAAAGATTTGTGAAGAAATACACGCCCGAGGCGAGGAAGAACACCTTCCGCCACTCCGACGCCGCCGTCTGGAATAATTCACATTATCTTTGCTTTGTAACATGGATTTAGGTTATAATCATAAATTCGCAATTAACTAGTATTAATGGAAAACAAAATATTTGGTGGACATGCGATCATTATTAATATTGTGATTTTTAATTTATTTGATATACGGATTATTTAACTGAGAGTATAATTTGCCAAAAAGCTTCATAATTACCTCATCATCAATGATAAGTCCGCAGACGAGGGGTGCTATGATAGAGATGACGTTGGCGAAGAAGTTGGATATGCCCATCATGGAGCCGCTGAAGTTCGGTGCCAGGTCTATTATCACTAGCTGCAATCAAACAAAATCATGTTATAGATATTCAACTAGCGTAATCTATTATTATATTTATCTCGGAAAAGCAAATCAAAACCAAAACGCAATAGAACAGATTCAAGTAGAGTACTAATTCATTTCTTGATCACCATCAACGATCTCGCGTTGTTATAGTAAAAAGTCTAATTAAATTTCTGATACTAATTTTCTAACGACTACAAAAAGTAAGAACAACATTTCAAATAACATTTACTAACCAAATACCCGGCATACTGTCCGGCGTTTATGCCAACACTGACAGTTAACATCGTAACGGCAATCCACGTATTACCCTCGGGAGCGTACGACAGACCAATAAGTGCGATGGCCGGACCCCAAAGACCTAGAATTAGTAAACAAGACAGCTTGATAAATACTGGACCATAGAGAAATGTCTTGTACGTAAGATAACAACAGACGTGGCAATTATTAATAGTGGTATAAAAGAAAGGGACTAGCCAATAGTGTTGAATAGTCTCCTGGTGTTGCTGATGCTGAGCCAACCACGACGAATGATGAGGTCAGTCATGGCGCCCATGGGGAAGCTCAGCAAGTACATCGCCAGATAGGGCAGCGACGACAGCACGCCGTTCTGCAAAAGTACCATTAGACTAGTTACATTACAATACTTCGCACGCTGGTTTTTTGATCACAAAATGAATCATTATTAGATACCGACACTCTTCAACTGCACTCCCAGTACTTTGGCCATGTACGTGGGCATCTCAGTCATAAGCGTGAAGAATCCCCAGTTCTGTCCGCAGTGCGCCACCACGGCCGCCCACAGCGGCAAGCTCGTTACTATCTTTGACCACGGTGACGGTTGCCGCTGGAAGTTTAATCATTTCAATTAACAGATGTGGCCGTTTTCTATACGCCGTCATTTACAGTGTTGCTTCTGCAAGTCTAGTTAGTAATACACCTTTTTTACCTTTTGATTGTCGACTCGACCCAATGATCTTTGTATGTATTTTAATTCTTCTTTCGACACAATTTTCGATTGTTCCGGCGATGATGATCCATATATCAAATAAACTACTGTCCATATGAGTCCGAGCACTGCGTTGGTGTAGAATATCGCCTGCCAGCCCCACTCCGCCGCTATGAAGCCTGATATTATCAGCTGAAATGCTATGCCAAGCTGACCACCTAAAAGTTATTTGTAAGTAATTGTAATTATTAATATAGCAAAGTACTTACAATAATTTGTAACCAACTATGTGTCGGATCGTACCATCAATATACCTGCATAAATAATAGTGCTAAGGAGTCCGTTCTCCTCCAGGGGGATCCACTGGCTGACGAGGTGGTGCATGGAAGGGTAGATGAAGCCCTGAGTAACGCCTTGCAGGACACGGCATGCGCAAACCAATTGCCAACCACCCTGTAATACATTATTATTGTTTTACCCACAGCACATAGTATAGAGAAATATTTAAGCATGTGTTCCTTTTTAAAATACGTACGATTTTAGCAGCAGTAGGCATTAGTAGAGATAACAGAGAATTAACGGAGACAGCGATTGTCATGAGAACCTTCCCGCCAACACGACGCGCCAGCTCTCCCGCTGGCAGCTGCAGCAAGATGTAGCCCCAGAAGAACGACGACAGGATCATCGACTGTACGCTGTGAGACCACTCGAAGTACTGCAAAATCCAAATTAAAATTACGTGTAACAACACTATTGACAGATCAAACCCTTGTTTATGATAGGCTCGAACTTCTCTGTGGACACGTGTATGAGCTATTATTTGATAGATCCCTTGAACTATAATATAAACATTACTATTGTTATTATAATCAAATTAAAATTAACTAAGCGAGTCTTAATGATCGAATGCATTTGTTACAAACCACATTCAAATTGTTCATCAGTAATGTTTAGAGACCAAAATAAAAGGTTACCAAAATCATGAAATCCTATACAGATGTAGATGTCACGACTTCACGAAGATTTAAAGTAGTTCTTGGGGAAACATTCAAGACACATAATTCTTCTTGTGGAATAAAGCACCGTTTTATATCACGATACTAAAAAGTTTAAATTGAATTGTCGTTTTATACGAACTGGAGACATTTGCGCGAAGCGATCGCTCGTTTTCCTAAGTTTTTACAGCCGATTGTTAGAATACTGACCGGCGGAGGCCAGATGGTATCTATAAATTACTGATACTGCCAATGAAATTTGCGTTAAACGTCTTGTAGGCAGATATTCCTTTAAACTAAGGTTTTTGGTAACAAAATAATAGTACTTACTACTTCACTTGAGTTATTTCAAAAGCTTTTTATTATGACGTAGTTATAACAGCTGTGTTTTACATCACTTGTTGATAACTTAATTAAAACAAGACGTCAAATGGCGAGGTCGCATAACAGGAATACATACTTACTATACGTATGCATAAGTAAATAGATATGATAGCCTTAACACGTCTAAAATGTTATAACGGATGAATTTTTATATTGTTACTTTGAAGAAGTTTGATTTTGGCATTCTCAACATTTATTATTATTCTTACTACTACTACTTATACTCGACATTAAATATTTCAATTCGCTGCAATATAACATATTTGTAGTATTTGCTCAGGTGACTGGGACCTTTCCAGTAACAGACAAAAACGTTACAATTCAAAGCAAACGTCCAGCTCCAAATATTAGGTCTACAAATGATTTAATTGCCTAGAAATCTTACAAAATTAAACTGCTTAATGAAAATAGTATAAAAAGTCTAAAATAAGTTAATCGAATCTATTATCAGCTGGCAGTGACCTGCACGTAGTGCTATCTCCACACAAAACAAACAGTGGCATCGAATAGCATTTTTGCGATAGCATTAAATAATGGTTCTATAACTATTTAATGTATTTGTTTAATAAGCAGGTTATTGTAACCCCAGTGGTGGTTCGGTTTATTATTGCAATGGAAACTTTGTATGAACTTTTCGATCTTCAATCCATAAAAATATCGTCTTGAAGCACTGTCATTGTGTTATCAGTGGTTTACATTTTAATGTCTTTGAACATTTGACCTGCAGTTGTTAAACATGTTTTATCTGACATTGTGTGAAGATGTTATTTCATAATATCTATTTTTTATTTGTTTATAAAATACACATTTAATTTCAACTTATTTACGCCAAGTAGAGTTGGCAACAGATAGGTTCATAGAACTTGGCGCGCGGAACCCGCATAAGTAGGATAAACAGAAAGGTGATGATGTAGAAAATAAATTGATTTGATTAATGCTTTTGCGTTTGCAGTATCATTATAAAAGAGCAATAAACTTAGATCAATCAAGTGTGCAGTGTTTAGTTACGAAGAATAATTCACTAGAATAAAAATGTTGGACCACGAATGAGATTTATTTGATGATGATAAGAGTATTTTGTGAAAGAGTATACATATGTGACGCATGAAAGAGTACAGACTGAGTTATGATTGAATGTCATGTATGTGCATACATGTACCTCCGGGTGCTTGTCGTTGGTCATGTCGACGATGGCCATACTCATGTTGACGCGCATGCAGAACGCGAACAACATGGCCAGGAAGAGCAGGAACGTCTGCGCGTGCCGCACGCCCAGACCATCTTAAATGTTGTACATTATTTATACTATACCAAAATAAAAATAAAACAGCTATGATGAAAAGTATTTCAAAAACTCTAATGTAAGAAAATCTACCAGGATCAAATAAACAAGTTTATTTGCCCAAACAAAAATCAATGCCTCATCAAAGTATAAAAAAAATTAAAGCAATCGAATGTTTCAATAAATAAAATATATTAATCACTTTAATTTCGCGATTTGAAACTATCATTTCATATTTAATCTCAACTTACTTGGTCGAATATTTTCAATTTTTTCCTCTCCCATTGTGGAGATTTTTAAATTATAGTTTAAATTATTTTATTATGCACACATGCCGCATCGCGCACTGTTATACCCCGCACAGCACAGCACAGCACAGCACAACGCAGCGCACAAACCAATGTGGACAGGCACACACTTGAATGGTCTGTGAACATCTAATGAGAATACACAAACACGGACACGTTATTTAATATACTCGTATTTAAATGAAGTATATAATAGTAACAGATTGGCACACAATCGCCATCTAACTTAATAACCTCCATTATATAACATAACTTTGTATATGAAATAACAAATGATGCACACGTTTTTATGTGGATGGAATTTTAGTTCAATTTGTCTACAAAAGCAATGTTTGAGCACAAAGAGGCTTTAAAGATTTTAATTTTTTGTAATTCTCAAAAATGAAAAACGACATTAAAGTTACTATTTATAGCAAATCTTTGTTAAAAATATAACTGTGGTTTAATACTTGTTTAAAGCCTTATTTACATTCTTATTTTATTTATTTTATGCTCTGGTAAACCAAATATCCAATCATAAAAACCAATATTTGTCTGTCAATTTCCTTGCATTCTGAAATAAATTGAAATATACAGTTGCACTGTACAATAGATCTGTCAGTTAGAAATATTTCCCGCTGTGTTTTTACGTTTTCTGTTGTCGTTTGAAAGCGAGCGAGTCTTTGCGCAGGCTTCGATTGGTTTTGATAAAGCGACCGCGAAACGAAGACACGAATTTACCAAGTCACTTGTTTTCAAAGATAAGACAAAACGTGTTCACTATCTGTAGATATAAATAGTAACATGCAATTAAAGTAATACATTTTTGATACAATGTAGTTAGTATATAACGAAATTAAATACAAATGCCACGACATATAGTGCACAATACTCTTACATAAGCCATGGGTTTCATTCTTTTTATTTATGAACTAGCTGTAGCCCACGACTTCGTCCACGCAATATTAAGATAAAAAGTAGCCTATAATATGCCCGTTTATGTCAGCTACCCTTCTTTGAAAGTCCGGTCAAAATCAGCCCAGCCGTTTCGGAAATTACCCGGAACAAACGCGGCTTGCGGACAGACAGACAGACAAAATATTTTTAAATGCGATTTTCGTTATCAGCAACGCAAATACATCATCTTCCCGAAATCTAGAATTTTTCTTTTGATATTAC
>JAOCNA010000005.1:7821147-7831438 GCA_026546675.1 Papilio helenus
ACATATTTATGTTTCTTTGGATATATTCATTACTAATTTACTGAAAAAAATTATTGTAATTCAATATATTTTTTTTTTATGTTCGTTAAGCTAGCGCTTGACCACGATCCCGCCTGAACAAAGTGATGAATTTAATTACGTAAGTAATATTTACGTAATAAGTAGACGCCTAACATGTACAGTCTCGAAGATTAGTGTTAAACGTGTGTTTGATATTTTTTTTACAGATGAAATTGAATTTGAAAGAAATTTTAAAATAATAAAAGCACTCAGCAGTAATTCAGAAACACAAGATGAAGACTGCTATAAATTTTGGGCGCATAAAATTATACAGAGGACACGATTACGAGTTAAAATTTTAAACAAACAATAAATAATGTTACGTTTTGAAAGTAATTATGTAGGCGAGTGTATTATGTATATGTTCTACGCTTGTCGTTTAAACAAACAACATTATCTCATTCACAAACACTGCTACTTGTTCTTGTTAATTCCTTCTTTGTTTTAAAATAGCATTAGTTACATTTACAACATTTCGCATAAAATAATACAAGTACATATGTGTACGACTATTATTTATTTTATACAAGTAATTATGAGTACAATTTAATTTTTGCACAATCATCATAGTTTATGCATTTACGTTGCGATTGTTTTTACAACATTTGCCGCAGTCGGGGTTGATATTTTTTCTTACATCATACATATTTCCTAAAAATGTTCTCTGCATTCGTTGCGGTTAAATACTTGATAACATAAACGCGTAAACATTAACAACGAGTAATGTGAATTAGTAGATGTCTGAGTATCGTGAATATTCTTGAGAACGATTTTGTAAAGTCATTGAGAAAATTTGTGCCTACTGGGCGTAAAGTGCACCAAAAAATCTCATACAAATTTTGACGATACGAATACGTTCTTGCAAAATTATGTGATAGATTCTCGTTTGATAGAAGGAATGAACCTATGACGATAAAATGCGCTTTTAAAAAAATCTTGGGGTATCATCGTGCATTCAAGTTGTATAATTTCTCTAGAGTATTGCCTCTTCGTCTCTTTTTGTCTTGGCAGGATTTTACATATATGTTTTCCATTGCAGTCTACTGTATAAATAACTACTGCGGTTTTTGTTTTAGGTACAGCCATAAAAGCTTAGTTTTTTTTTTAAATAATTGCTAATTATTAAACTAAATAAGAAAAATCTAACTCTGCTTTGTTGATCTTAGTCACAGCAGTGAATTTCAATTTGTATTTTTCTTAAAAAAATACTCATATAATAAGATCACTGCCTGACAATGATCCTAAATTATTTTAACAGCCAGGTATTGTAATTTACAAAGAAATATAGTAAATGAACAACGCAACTTTATTCTTTCTAAGTTTATTTAAAATTCTTAAACAGGAGACTTAATAATTTTTCTATGATCGTTACGCCTACGAGCGTAACAGACTGAGATTCCAGTAATGACCATCAAATGACAATTAGAAAATATCGTATCTCGTCGCGGCGCAGTCGCCGGCAGTGTCGGTGTCGTGTTGTGTGCTGCTGCTGTGTGAAGTCTCGCAGTCGTCGGCTTACTGCTCTTTATCACATTTCTGTGATTCCTTGCTCTTTGCTAGTATACCTTTGAGTTCCACCATTGCATCGCGTTCTCTTTTCTTGCCGTCTGAAAAATGTAGTATTTACTTTTTAGTCTGTAAGCTAATGATGATTTAATGTAAAAATGATGTTGGTTTATACTGAGAAGTAATGGAATGAATTCTCATTTGTAAATGGATAGATTCTTATAGCATAGTACTTTTTTGTACTGCCAGTTTTTTTATTTCGTTTTCTTTGTATGAGTAGTCGTCATCCTCTTGTTTGAAGATATAAAATTGTTACCTTCGTCTTCTTCGCCGTAAAAGTTCCACTCTTGAACCGTGCCTTTTGCGAAAATGACGAATATTAAATTAGTGACGAGCTGTAGCGCCGCGAACAAGATGAACAGAATCTGCCATTTTTTTTGATTTGTCTGCAATACAAAATTATAAAATGTATTATGCGCATCTCAAAATGTATAAATAGAATGTTGAGGAGCACACGAAGGCTCGCTGACCGTGTCATCTCCGACGATGTTGGACACGAGGACGGGCACGAGGAGGCCGGACAAGTTGGCGATCATGTTGCTCATCGCCATCATCGGACCCGCGAAATTCGGCGCCAAATCTATGTGGTTTATCTAAAAAGTACAAACATATGTCATCATTTGAAGAATGTGTTTTTGTGACGTCGAAGCATAACAATAGAGATGTTCACTGACATGGAAGCCGACGTGCACGCCGGAGTGCAGGCCGAGGCAGAGCGCCATGGCCGCCACCGCCAGCCGCGTCTCCGCCACCAGACTGAAACCCACCAGGAACAGCCCCGACAGCGCCATGCCTGCGGACACACATCACTATACATTATAACATACAAAGGATAGTATCTTAAGTATAGTACGAGTAGTTGTAGTGTCCTATCAAGTGATAGCATTAAATTATATTTCAAGTCAGACACATTACGTACCGATCGAATTTGCGGTTCTCCTAATGTTGACTATTGACATTAGCTTCTTATTGGCGACCAGATCCGACACGTAGCCGAACAGCAGCGTCATCAGGTACATGGAGATGTACGGCAGCGAGGAGTACACGCCGTTCTGAACAACGTCACAAAAAGTAGTTAGCTTGCATACTCTCTTAACATAGTTACATAATAAATAGTGATAGAGTGACGGGTGTCAGTATCTCACCCTCTTGATGTCGACGCCGAGCACCTTGTTCATGTACATGGGTATTTGTGTGAGCACGAGCAAGTAGCCCACCGCGCTGCCCGTGTGCGTCGCCACCAGCCCCCACACCGCCCGCGACCTCAGGATGTGCTTCCACGGCGTGCGCCGCTTCTGTGTCACATAATACATTTACATACTCGTAAGTATATGTATGTCGCTTTGCTTTTTAATGTTTGAACAAAATATTTGAATTCTCAAATTCCGACCCTTGAACATCGTTCCACAAAAGTAAATCACTTCCCTTCTCATTTTTATCTTAAACACAAAAAATAAAAACTGACATAAGAAAAACAGAAATCATAGCACCTTAACACCCGAGTCGGCGTTGCAATCTTTAGTGATGTATGCGAGCTCGTGCTTGGAGATGGCGGGGTGGTGTGCGGGCGAGGCGGCGCCGAGGCGGAGTAGCAGCGCGCAGCACGCCAGGCTCGCCGCGCCGCAGCTCCAGAAGGTCCAAGGCCAGCCCAGCGACGCGCTGCCCGCGAACGCGCCCGCAACCTGGAACGCCAGCACTGTGCCGAACTGCGACCCTGCACACCACAATAACTAAACTATTATAACAAATCTAACAATTAAAAAGGACAAATAATTTTAAATTGGACTGATAATATAAGGCTATATTATTTTCGATATCATTCAAGTTACTTAATATTTTGTCATCAAACTGCCAGAGGATCGAGCGGAGGGAACGATTTATACGAAATAAAATAAGCACCACAATATTATTGAGGAGCAAGGGAATTATTTCGGTGGCAAAGCCCCGTGTGTCCGTCGCCGCCCCGGGCGGCGCGGGGGCGCCGGCAGATCCCATCTTTTGTTTTGTTTACTCTCGCTTTGTTCAGGTAGTCGTCTAATCTTGGCATTGTTCTCCTAATGTTTGTATTAAGAGTACTGTTCCGGATATTGTTTTGTTTTTCTTACATTTGCAGTTATTAGTAGCCATTTGTTCAGCGCTGTTAGAAGTAGACTACATTTTTTGTTATGGTGTGCATTATTTTTACCATAAAATTATTTCAACAATTTATAGCAAAAGATACTTTAGAAGTAAATACCGAAGTGGCTATAAACGAGCGACCGCGCCGCGCCGCGTGGACAACGTAGTTGGTAGACAGAAGTAAAGAATGATTTCCTTAAGTAGAAAATTTCCCGATTTCACATTGAAGTAATTACGTTTCATAAGTACATTCAGGTTGTAATTAACGCGAGGAAATAGGAGCGGAAATACGTCAACAGAGCACAATTTGTCGGCGGCAACCGGCGCTAAAATGATTACACAAAATTTAAACGATAATTTCAGAGGTTGATTATGTTTAAAAACCTAATTATATTATAACATATTTATAACTCTGTATAAATGTAAAGTAGTACAATTCATAAAATCTTCTTTATTTGCATAAAGTATTTGCATTTGTAACATTACATTGTAAAACTTAAAACAAAAATGTTGTTACATCACATGCTTTACATTTGGCACTCTCGTTCGCGCCAAAACGACTTGTTGTTTTTTTTTAATTCCAATGATGTCTATTGCTTTCTTAGCGGCATGTACGATATTAAATATTCATCCACAATATATTTGCAACTTAAACAATTATAGTTTTACAATTCAGTACATTGTAAAACATTTAAATATGCCATCTATTATCGATTAGTTCTTAACCAAACTGTATTATGGGATTTCGCTATTCAGCTGCGCTATTTGCCTGGCGGTTTTAGTGGACACAGAGTTTAATCATAAGTTTGTTTTATTTTATTTGTGGCGTAATTATATACACTGATACAAACCAAGTAATATCATTACCTTCCGTTGCTAGGTAACGTTTTGCTTCAAAAGATTTCTTTACCGAAGTCAGTTAATGAAAATTGTTAAATTAGTTGGAAAATCCTTTTCGATTACATTTGCCATTACGTTTTGTATATTTCTCAACAAGTTCACGTTATGTAATTTCTTCCTCTCAAGTAAACTAATCAATTAAACTTCAAAGATTACATTAAGTTAATTTCAAACTGAAAGGAATGTGTACTATGATATTACATGCATGTAATACTATACTGAAATAACTTTTAACAAATGAACATTGAGCAAATAACACGGAGAGGTCAATGTTAATATAGGAAATCAGTTTGTTAGGAAAGATGAGTACAAAAAGTAGAGGCAAAACTGGACGATTCTATAATTTATAAACTAAACACAGATCACTTTTTGTGATTTACGTATATTTTTTAACTGACCAAATAAGAGCAGAGGTGCCTCTACTAGATAGCGGGAAAGATGATATGATCAAGAAGAGAGTAACGATATTAAACTGGAGGACGAAAGCCTGGTGCGCCGACACTACGGGAGTAGGATAAGGACGGGGAGTTGATGACCAAATTAATAAACGAAATGTTACAACTATTCAAAGCTCGTGAGATTTCGCGATACATTCCTAAGGTTCATAAACATAAAGTTGAAATGGCACACGAAGTAGTCGTAAACTAATTTGTGAGATTATCTTATACTTTGACTTGCAATCTCAGTCGACCGCCAAAAGCTTTCTAATTTATCTACGTTATGAGGTTTCAAGGGTCCGCAAAAGTTTTCTGTTAGTTGAAACTTACAATAAACTTTTGACATTAATATGTACTGTAAAACATCTTCATTTCAATGTGATTTTCATTCATATTAATAAGACTACTAGAGATTCAATACATAACTATATTCTCGGCCTACGGTCGACAAATAATAAAAAAAAATCATGACAATATAAATATGGTATCTACTTATTGAGTAACGCATAATACCTATACCTAATATATTTTCGAAGTGACCTAAGTACGTGATAAAGTTCGATGTTTTGTAGAAACTCCAAATTTGTAGGCACCTCAACAAACACCGAATGCAAACTTCCTTCCAGTCTAGTGACAATGATCTTAAGGCCCTACTAAAAAGACAAACAGTGAGCACTTTGCCTCGCTTTTGTAGTAAGTACCCCAGCCTATCCGAGAGGCTCCAACACGAACTTGTAACTCGCTTTAGAGGGTGTAAAGGGAGCATGCAAATTACAATTGTTTGTTTGGTATTGAGGTCACGTGACACTTGTTACGAGTATGTGTCTTCATTAGTCTTATTTAGTTACTAACGAGGGATTAATTATAGTTATAGTACTAACATGAAATTAAGGGCAAGAAAATACATACTTGCCCTTGCATTGCCACACATTAAACTAATTTGGATTTGGTATTTTATGACATCAATTATTGTCAAACATTTTCATGTTCAGAACGTAAAGCAAAAGTAATGGTAAAAGCTAACCGACCTGTGTAGATGTATGTGCTGAGACGCCCCCTCTCGGAGAGTGGCGCCCACTTGCCTAGCAGCGTGTGAACACTAGGAAAGAAGGCGGCCTGCGACATGCCCTGCAGCAGCCGCCCCGCGCACACCAGCACCCAGCCGCCCTACGACAGTATACAACTATTACACCTCTCTGTCTACTTGTGTAGAGTATTGTTACTTCTAAAGAAACCAGTAAATTAGCCGAATAAAATGAACTAACAATGTCGCGAGCTAATTAAATTGATTAGGTTAATATAATGAAAACGTTTTAAAATTCTGCATTGATTATACTGACAACAAGAGGCATCCAAGGCGTGAGCACGGACAGCACGCCGTTGATGAGCAGCGCGGCGCATATGGGCAGCTTTCCGCCGACCTTCTGCGCCAGCACGCCCATCGGCAGCATCATGCTCGTGTAGCCCACGAAGAACGCGAACAGGATCATCTCCTGCTGCGGCTTCGACCACCTGTACGTCTGCAACGACTCAGAATATAACTTATTGCATAGCAACACCAATCTCTTTTTCTTTAAAATATACTGCATAGCATTTTACTATGTTTTTTGTAAAAGGCTAAACCGTGTTCATTGTAAACTTACCCGATAAATATTCCAACGAGACTGCCCCTCCTCCACACAGTTCTCTGCGTGACTCTCATCTAAAAACTCCGTGTTCAAAGTAGAGCTTAATTCGGCGGAGCTCAAGTTAGTTAAGTTTAGTTTGTGTCCGAGATGCACGCAGGTAGAGTTGCGAGCGCTGGCCGTCGTCATGGCGACCAGGGTGACGCTGAGGTGTGCGCGCATGGAGAAGCCGATGGAGAGGCTAATGAAAAGCAACAGTGCCTGCAGGTGCCGCACGCCGAAACCTGGAGGTGATTCAATTTCTGGCGGCTCTGAGAAAATTAAGATAACTATTGTAGCTGACGTTTGACATCATGGTTATCTTGTTAAGCGAAGAACAGCTAAGTGAATATAAGCATATAGTGCGGTGGCTTCGTAGGAGGACTCGACCGACCTTCATGTTTCTCGGCGAGGGGAACACTCGTGTAGTCAGCCTTCTCCGCCGGCATGGCTTCAATGTTGTGACACACTTTGTGGGCGATTCGCATCCGACGACACCGCACCACGGGCTGATAACAACTGTAAATATTTAAAGGATGATTTGTTACATTTAATTTAGCACCGAGTACGTTTGCTCGTCTTAATGATTTAGTTCATAAACAATCATTACATTATCGTGAAAGAAAGATATTGTGACAGCCGACACTCCTAGGGACCACGATAGCGATTATGTTATTTATTAAGATATATTGAAGCTCTGAGACGCGCGCTGTTGAAGATTTACTGTCACTGCTTTTGGCCACAATCCTTACTATCAAGTTCCCCATACATAGACAATGTTATCACAACTAATTCCACATCCGCAATCATCTAAATTTCTTAATTTGCATATTCATAGATAATGGCTTAAACAAACATTAACTTTGCATACAAGATATAAAACTCTTACATGTATGTAATTAAGTTAATTATTATTAAAGAAGTAAAAAATAATATCTAACATGCTTAATAATTGCATTTACTTTTTCGTTACATTATTTTTACCGTTAAAATTGTACCACGTGAAATAATATTGTTTGTAATCATCTTAGCCTAGGCTAGGCTTCAAGGCAAGAGCTTTTGGTATACTTCAAACTAACGGGTTTGAGATGTTTTTAGACATACAGTACATTTTGTCATAATATTTATTCTTGAGTTCGTGCCTGTAAAAACGTAAAGTTTTATTTTTTTTTAATATTATGATAAGAAGCTTATCATTTCTACCTTTCTCTACGTAATTATTTAAATTTTTACATATAATTAATTTTATAGAATATTTCTGCAAACAGTACAAATACAGTGGCATGATTTTAAATTCATCTCTAAACAAATACATTGTATTTGACGGCATCTTATCTACATTGTGTGACTGCTACGTCAATGGAAAATACCGCAGGGCGTGACGGTGTGACGGCATGGCAATATGACGGCGTGGAGATTTGACGGTGTAGCAATTGGACTGCGTGGTGATTTCACGGCATGTTAAAGTAGAGGAAAGATGAGGCGTTATGTCAAGGTCTGCGAAGAGACCACAGGCTCTGTGTTCTTGACATTCATTTAAGAAGCAGTAATGGCAAAGCAGCATGCCATGGACGATTCACTCACCCCTGTTATACTTCATAGACGACAAAAATATTAAAACAGAATCGACCATCTCTACACTCAGATGTTTTATTGGCTCGTTTTCATTCCTTAATTTTATGAGTCACCTCTTGGTGCCTACTGGCCAGGTCATAGCGCCATAAGTCAAATTAGAGATCTTCAATTAACTCGTTTTCGTTATGTTTTACTGTAATGCATTGTCACTATGTGTACTTCGACATAAGATTAACAGAGGGTAATAAATTGGTCCAAGGTAAAAATTTACCTCTTCCCCAAAAACGCACATTTTACTTAAAATTGCGCACATTCAGATACAGCTAATAAAGATAGATCTGACACGCGGAATTAACTATCGTCGTGAAATGTATTTAATTAAATTAAATTGATTTTTCTGTTAATATGTTTAGTTCACGCGGTATATGCATTACCGATCGTTTTTAAAGAAAACTTTACATTTTTCATATTCTTTTTATTAATGCCTTGCTATCAAAAAAGTATAGTAACATTCATAAAACTCATAACATCGATAAGTATGTGTACATGTACGCAGGTCAAGCAATAGTTTCGCTCGGTCTTCCGTCGATCGTTTTCTCCGGGTACATGTCCAGCAGTTCTAATTGAGTTGCATCTGTAAGAAGAAAAAGTTGTAAGAGCAAAAATTTACTTTAATATTAGAACATCTCATTGTTTCGAATTATCAGAATGACAAGCTTATATCCAAAATATGGTAGTTACGTCGAAAATTATCATTTTATTAATTTGCGAGTACGTAGTACTTAAAATACATAATTATCATTTCACACATTTTCGCAAATCATTAATTTTGTTGTAATTCATTTAATTTTTTTTTTTACCAATGTGACATAATACTGGGCGTAGGCCTGTCCTAGTGCTCGCGATAATGATCGGTCCTTTGCCACCTGCTTCCCGCAACAACCTTGATCAGATCATCGGTCCATTTTGCGGGAAGCGTATCCACGCTGCGTTGAGCTGTCCATAGCCGTATTTTAGTCTAGGACTTCTGTTTTATAAATCGCATAATTAAGCTAGTTTTAAGGACTGTACAGAACTTAGGAAAAACTATTTAACTGCTACAAATAAAACTATACACTTCTCAGTTTTGACTACAGCTGTATAAAACTGTTATGGATTTTTAATTTTTAATAGTTCTCCCTAAGTATCCAAACCTGAAATGCGTTGCTTCTGTGGCGTCCCCGGAACAGCCTTTTTCAAAACAAAAATAAAACCTCTCTATCTCGATTGCAAACAGTAATTTCTATGACAAATTATATTTGAGTGACGGTTGAGTATTGCAAATTTTGTCAACGCAGCACATATCGACTTTTGACCGATGACGAATATAAGTACGTAATCAACTCCCAATTTTATCTTTAATCGTCGTTATAACGAAAATGACATCGAAAGTATTTTAGTTTATTTAATTTTTGGTGGTGTTCAAGTTTGTCGTGTGGAAAAAAAGTTATGGTCAATAAATTTAAGACTGTTAGAAAATTTACAGACAACTTTCCGATAACTGACGTTAAATGACATTGACAACTGATGTCAAATGACATAAACAGACGATTCATTCCTCAGATTACGATTACGCAACGCTACCAAAACTCCGATATCGGGAGTATGGGTTAATGACAATTTGGTTGGAAAATGTTGAAACACGTTTTATTCGTAAAACACGTAACAAATAATTAATTAATTAGTACGTCAAAACCCAAAAGTGTGCATATTTTCTTAAATTCATCAACAGGTTTACAACACAGTCATAATGATATCTGCTTGAAATGGAACGCCAGTAGCAACTTCACAAAGTACATCGATCGGCGTTCCTTGGGCGATCCATTTTGAAAATCGATCGATGTTTGCTATCTGATGTTATTGGGACGCAGATTAGAGATCAATCGGTAGGTCGTTTTATATCTCCGATTGAAGCGATCTCCCGATCTAGGA
>JAOCNA010000006.1:191184-202497 GCA_026546675.1 Papilio helenus
TTAATTTGTATAGAATTGAGTTATGTATTGACGTGTATTCCAAAGAGACAAGTGATAAACAACGAGGGAAGCGGGAAATAGAAAAAAAAAACATACAGACGACTTGAATACCTCCTTCTTTTGGGAAGTCGGTCAAAAACCAACCGAGCGCCTTCTCAGCAGATGTTCAACAATTTTTAATTCACATGAAATAAAAATGAAATTAAGAAAATTATAAGACACGTGCGATTTCTCTCTTCAGCTTATCTGACTTCTACTATTGTTGCTTGTGTCATTTTGAGAGGAATAAACTGTTCGTTTAAAATACTGAGTACTAGTGTTATTTAAGATTAAGTTAAGTCGGCACTAGACATCTCTATTAAGTAAGGTCGGTGGGCCTTTCTGTGCGACCGCACCAAAATTCCTTAATGGGTTGCGGCGAGGCTCCCTCCGTGCTATCTCAGTTATTTCGGCCTCTATCTACCTTCTATTTAAGATATCACGTAATTACATTTATCAGAGTATACGCTCTCAGTGGTTAAGAGATCTAAAATACTGTCTTGCATTAACAAGCTCTTTTATGTGCGCACAATGGAGGCCATTTGTTTGTTTGTAGACCCACTCAATTACAAACAATGCAAGTACTAACATTCTTTTTAAAAAAACAAGAGTTAATTATATTTTTATAAGTGTTTTGACACATTTTTTGAAATATTTGCAAATTACTGTTTAAGCCAATTTGCTTAAATTTAATAAATATGAACATGCTAGTTTGTATTTTGCTCTTAAATATTCGACATTTTGTTGACAAAAGTTATTTTAATAATTTGATTACAGTATAATATTTTAAGATTTCCAGGAACGCGGCTTCAATGTCGTCGTTTGAAGGAAAGCATCCAACTGGCCCTTAGCCCTTCGACATGCCTCGCGAATTCCACAACTGATCTTTTCCTAAGGTATTCGATGTAGATGACGGAATATTTAAGCAAATTATATTAATATTTAAGATGATTTTAATAAGTAAATTCTTGTGTTTACGTTCGTTGTTAAACGTTGATTTTCTTATGTAAAATAGAGAAAAGCATGTAAAAGATTTTCTTAACTAAAGCAGGTTTTTTCCTCACATATTTTCAGGTAACATAAATAATTCAGTGCGTGTTTTCACTTTACACGGCTTGTATTTTCACAATATTTTCGAGGATAATGTCCTAACTCAACAGGTAACATATTTGATCCGATAGGCTTAAAGGATTTAGTTCAGCCGATATGTACGATTTATGTGCCTTCGATGTGATACAACATTTGCACAAGGAACAAACTTTAAGAAACATTTTTTCTATGGTTTTGTGTTTCATTGGTAGGTTTGAATTACGATACGAATTACGAAAGAAAAATACGTGTACAAAAATACTTCATAATATTTACATTGCGAAACGGATCTATTTTAACTATTATCAATATTACGCTGTATATGCAATATGGTATGAACAGAATTAAGTAAGAAATTATACTTAGTACAGTAGTTTTTAACTTTGTGATAATTCAGAAAACGTCCATTTTACCTTTGAAACGTATCAATGGAGTAGCGTGAGGCGTGATCCTTTCCAAACTACAAGTTAGTTGAATCCCTTTCGCATAACTTAGCGTTTACATAAAGCAGGCGGAACGCTACAGTGACAACAACTTGAATGGATAATGGGATAATTGTCATAAAGAATTTAACAAAATTGTTGGTTATAATTGGAAGAAAAATTCCTTGCAAACACTGCTAAAAGGCTCGAAACCCAATATATATTAAAGGAATTTAAATGATATTATCTTAAGGCGTTCTTTCGCATAGTGTTTATTATATTACACCGAATATGTACTTAAACATTAAATACATAAGACAAGCTCGTTAAATAATATTTCATGGTCAGTTTACCAAATGCCGACAAATGGTTACAATAAATTACGGAGATTTACGGTGACCACACCATTAGGCAAGTCTGATCTGCGTCGGCGGCGCGGCGCGGCGCGGGCGTCACGCAAGGGTCGGCTCCGTTGAAGTGTACCTTGCGGTTATAGGAACATCCCTTCAACATTATGATGTATACTCATAGTATATCATGGCATAGAACATTCGGCGTCCGGTCATAAAATAGGGATATTCTATTACATCGTGGCCGCCTTTACCCTAAACTGCGGAACCGATTTTGATGAATGAGGTGTTCGTATCTTATTTCATGATCTTGTAAGGGTAAAGTTAGTCGGTCAGTCAATATAACAAAAAATGGTATAGATATGAAGAGAACTAAGGAGGTTTCACCAAAGAAATTGTATCTCTCTATAACGAACTTATTTGCGGAGTGATAATTTAATGTTTAAAAAGAACATTTCATCACGTCTTGACAGATCATGTCACGCTAAAGATGTTACGATATTTTTTACTAAGTTTCTTATTTTATGTTCACTTATCGTTTTGTTATGATTATATAAATAATGAATCAAGGAGTTTTAGACTGAAGGGTAATCATAGACACGACCTTGTGAGCCATTATAAAAAGTTAAAAACGCAAAAGAGAAATTTGTACAAGAAACGGTACGAGGTCCCTTTGGACAACAACGAGCCGGTGGCGCAGTTCGACGTCGCCAGCTTCATACAGAACTCCGCAAACAAGAAGCTGCACAAGCTGCAGTACGGGGACGCGAAGCGGAAAGAGTACGTAACATTCACCTTCATACTGTTGACAGTGAAGTGAAAATAACTTCACAACAGCGCTGCTATCAGGTGGTTCTGTTAGAAACTATGTAAAACTAACATGGACATAGAAAGTGACATATAAGAAGCGCTAGCGAAATATCACTTATACCCACCGGGTCAGATATCTTGTCGGTCTATCATATCTAAACTGTAAACATATAATAATAACAAGTGCATTCCTAATGAAATATGACATTATTCTAATGACTAATTTTCCGTATTCGTGTGTCTACTGTGTATCGTATTTCTGTTCATATTACGAATATGAAGGACGTCTGTATGGCTGTTTTAACAATATTCGAAAATTATAGTTCTGTGTTAGTCAAGGTAATTTGAGAACCAAATATATACCATACTCTATCTCGTTGTAATGTTTGATTACGTTTCAGCTACAGAAAATTTAGTTCAAATGATTATATGGATTACGAAAATCTTAAAAATCTCATGGATCAAAACTCAGGTGATGACAGACGTGACAGTTGGACGGACTACCTCAACATAGAAGACTCCGACGCGGGCAAAGTGACGGAGCCGGTGAAGGCGTCAGACGAGTCGGCGAACCAGAAGGAATTCGATTACGACTTCGTATCTCTGGCGGAATCTAAGAAAGACAATTCCGCCGGCAATCAAGACTATCCACCGAAAAATTATCACAACAATCTGATAGATTATACCGCAATCCATCATCCAGAAAAGAAAGGGTAACTTTTTAAATGTTTTTACGTATTTTTATGTATTAAAAATATTTTATTATCCAAAGTGTTTTTTCATTGCAGAGTGTTGAAAAATTTCAAGTTCCCATTTTTTTTCCGTAACAAGACCACCACCTCGATGACGCCGAAGAAAGATGGCAAGAAAAAAACTGTGAAGCGATCGAAAATTAGTAACAGAGAATCGGTGACGGTGGATGGGCAGAACCTAGGTCTTGAAAGTTTATACGGAATAGAGCTAAAAAATGGGTTCAATAAAAATAAACGGTCTTACAACGCCATTCTTATGTGCCCCGCGTGTAGGAAAAAGTATGAAGATAGTCTTAAGGCTTTCCCTAAAACGAGACAATTGTCTGAACCAATAGTTCACAATTGTAGACAATATTTCCAGAATGCTGCAGCCGAGGAAAAGAAAAAAGTTACAAAAATAGTGTACGCGCAGCCTGAGGATAGATTCAGAAGACAACAACCCGAAGACAAAGAAAGACAAATGAAGGAAATTGAAGAAGTAGCGAGAAAGATAGAGAGTGTTACAGTTGATTATCCGTTGAAGAAGAAAGTGACCATTGGTACAATAAATCCTACGTTGATGAAATGAACAAACTATATTTTTGTTACTGCGGCAAGATTGTTATTAAAAGTATTAAACTAAGCAATACACGTTTTACATTTGTCTAGTGATTTTTGATTATTATTTGTGTCTGTTTTGCTTTAACGCTTATAGCACTTGCGACTGCGATTTTAGCATAAGTTTTTTAACCATTTATTAGTCCAATTATGAAACCCGTTTAGATATGTATCGTCCAGTTGCAATCGTAGCCAGGGTCACTAAAGGCAACGAAATATTCTAACTGCCGCTATTGATAAGTCATCATTTTTAACTGCAGAAGAACGTTTTTTATAGATTAAACACAATTCACTATCTTAAAATTTGGTGACCGACGCCAGTTAATGTTATCATGCTTTTAACGATAACATACTTTTTGTGAGCAACTAATGAGATGAACTAATTTATTTTTTGCTTATTCAAAGTAGCATATACAATAACTAAGGAAGATTCTTTTTTATGCAAAGGCATAATGATTAAAGAATCACAAGTGAAACGAACGTATGACCTTTTTGTACCTTATTTTTATTCAAGTATTGCATTGGGATTCGTTAGAGATTGATTTATTTTTTAATGTCAGACTTTTGTTTGACTTCTCTGATAAGCACTCATGTTGTCTTTCATCGTCATCATCTCCCTGACCTTGTCCTGCTAACATAGGACCAGGGCATAAGGTTCTACGTTTTTAGCTTAATGTTTACGACCTGCCTTTCGCCAAGCAAATGTTTTCTTTCATTTGCATAATATGTCAACTAGGCAACTTGGAATGGAATTACCAATTAGGCAGGATTCTCCAAGAACGCAGCATCGCTTTTGATGTCCCTTTGGTATTTATAAAGATTCAACTAAACATAGAGGGTATAATTAAGCGTTAACATTTGGTACATTAATCATGAAAGCGATCGGAAATTGTTGCAATTTTCAGACATTGGGCGGTACAATTGATATGAAGCTAGTTTACAAAGTGACGGCTTGTTGCACACGATTGCACTCGCAGCGGATGGGCCACTAATTCGATGCTAATACTTCATTTCTGTGTATTAACTTTCCATTGTATTAGTAAAGTCCTAAAGACGGCTTAGTATAATTTATATTCAGTACGTGCACAGTTACTATTAAATAATACATCGCTTGTAAACCTTATTAGGTGCAATAAATATTTCCTAGGTTTTACACAATCCAGTTAACAATTGATTGAGGGGATTATGATTTTAATCATTACAAATTGATCAATTGATTCCAACTCCTTGAAGTAATTCTGTTTAAATGAAATAGAAACTTCGCTGTATGCGTACTTAGCATCGACCCGGATCTGTCGGTCAAAAAAGAAACAGACGATTGAGAACTTTTCGAAGCCGGTAACAATCATGTGCAAAGACTAATTAATGTTTTTATATTGATTGTTATTCTACTACAATTAAATATTTTATAATTTGTTTCCTTCTTCGTTCTTTATCAATACCTTTCATGTGTTTTAATGAAAATGCCTTTATATATCAATTTAATAATTATAATCATTCCGTATTATGTTAGGTTTTAAAAAAACCAAGCGAATTTTACATCGACAAAGTACATTAAGTAGCATTGTAATTTATTGTTACTATAGGGAGAAAATGTATAAAATTGTATTGTAAATTAAGTTTTTGCTGATTTTACCGCGCTGTCGTAACAACAGACGAATTAAAAACAAAGCTTCTTCCTCTCGATGTTGATCCGCCAAGCGTGGCGTCATCGTATACTATTTTACAAGGAGGTTATACACACTGTACTAACGCGCGACTAGCCGCGACGAAACAGATGCATAATATAAATCTCAGTTAGAAATAGACGTGCGAGTGACCCGGCTGGTAACGCCAGTGGAAACGTGGTCTTAGAACATATCATTACTTTTGTTACATTACATTGTACTATAATTTGGAGGAAATATGATTATATTTCAAATTAGTGTAACGCAACAAAATAAGTTTTAATAATGTATATCCAAGTAGCGCTCTTTGCGTGCTCGTTGCAAAAACTATTATTTGATAACAAAATTCGAGTTGAACCTTAAAAATATACAAATGTATGTTATTCTTTAATTTTCAACTTCAAATTACCTTCAATAAAATAAAAATGATTTGGCAATAATGCCCTCGTAAAACTGACCGCTTTGCTGGGACCTATTGACCCCTATTTCTGATAATAACTAAATAACGTAATAAGAAAACTCTTATAAAATTCAACAATAACAGGATTCCGCCTTAAATCGATTAAGATATGGATCACTTTCCGTTGAAGTATTGCCTATCTATATACTTATTTCGCTAAGAAATCTTTAAGTTGTTTTGTCTAAGATTTAGAGGAAAGCAACTCTTAATTATCTTGGCATTGAAGGGTTAATTACAAGAAGTTGAAATAACAGCAGAATGGTGGTGGTGGAGTGGTGGTTGTGATATGGTGAGATTGTGTGAGTGGTGACGGTGGTCAGTCGTGGTGCGGTGCGCAAGCTAACTGGACATGGATCGCATCAGGTTCAAAGTCAATGGAATCGAGTGCTCAGGTACGTTCTGTATGAGATTTTTTTGTTACTCGTACGTTTTTATTGCGGTGATTTTATTCTTTTAATTATTGTAACGCTAGTAGCCTATATTAGTTACTCCACGTTATTTGAAGATTTTCTATGATCAAAACTTAGATAATTATTGTCAAAAACATTCGGGTGAAGCTATATTTTTTAATATACTTGTTTCCAATGCGTTTCTCTACCACTTTTTACACACTACACTACACTTCACTTTTTAGAGTTTTTAAATTGTGCCTCTGCGTACAAATGTAGATATTTATCAGGTTCGTTTTGAGTGCCCCATTCAAAAATCTACCTAATGGTAAGACGCCAAATTATTATCATTGCCTTGCCAACTGTATGTAGAGTTTTAAAACGGTTTTTTAAAATTTCAAGTCATGCACTTTCACCACAGTGCAGTGTAACAGTCTGCTCTGTTAAATCCTGTTCAGCAAGATTCGTGAAATAATAAAGTACAATGCACGAAACAAGGTTAAAAGTTTTAAGTTTTCCTGTTTGTCTTTTTTATAACTAGCGCTTTTGTAATCCAATTTATAAAGAAGGGCTGGTCTAAAGGGCACATCTACAGTTAGAATAACATGTATTAAGATTAAAGAGTTGTCCAGTGGGTTGCGAGGTGAGCTCGGACACGACCCTGCTGGACTTCATCAGGGGTACGCTGCGGTTGCCGGGCACCAAGTACATGTGCCGCGAGGCCGGCTGCGGCGCTTGCATCGTGTCCGCCGTGAAATGCCCCGGTGCGACATACACCTCAGTTAACGCGGTAGGTCTAACTAGTATTCCTCTGTCCACACAAATATAGCTCAATGTCGCCGCAATCGATGCACATTTAGGAGTTTCGTATGTGTACGTATCTCAGGGTTCTTTATGCTATTTAGTACATTTTTAATCTTGACTTGATTATTCGGTGAATAAAACTTGACCAATACCAATTCTAACGTAAATAACGTGTGTGTGCTTCTAAAAGTCACAATGACTAAGAAAATGATAGTTTATAGTAAGTGCTGTTAATTTTATTTCAGTGCATGGTGTCGGTAACATCTTGTCAAGACTGGGACGTCACGACCATTGAACATCTGGGGAACAAACTGAAAGGTTACCATGTGATACAGAAGACGCTCGCGGAGAACAACGGCTCCCAGTGCGGCTACTGCAGCACTGGCTGGGTTATGGCGATGCACAGGTATCACACAAACGACAGCAGATTAGTAACAATTCCTAATATTACACTCAATACAAAAGTTTATTGCAGAGCAAAAAGGACCGTACAATGTTAGAAATAGAGCAGTCTTTTGGGAGCAACGTTTGCAGATGCACAGGCTATCGTCCTATTCTACATGCATTTAAAAAATTCGCTACAGATGCTCCCAATTCGAACAAGATATGTGATATAGAGGATCTGCAAATTTGCAAAAAGACCGGAGACGAGTGCAAGAGCGATTGTGAAGACTACGAATGGTGTGTTGTGAACAAAGATGACGTTGAAAAACAAACAGTTATTCATGTGAAGTTAGAGGACGGACGCGAATGGTTTCGAGTTTTGGAACTAATTGATGCTTTCAATATACTGCGAGTGAATGGTGACGACTCTTACATGCTGGTTGCAGGAAACACAGCTAAAGGTATAACGTCATAGATAATATAAATTCCTTACTACATAATTAGGGGGAAAGAAAGTAATATCAATATCCTCCCTCTTTCCCCTGTCCTTATTCCACTCAAGTCGGCTCGGCGCACCAGGATTTATTTTCGTCATTTCAATCGTCACTCCCTTTTTAATCACGTCACTCTTCACGCAGTTCATCCATCTATTCTCAGGCCTAACCCTACTGCTGTACTCGTCCAAATTCATACAAGAAATTCGCCTTGTCATATGTGATTTTTAGAGTTGTATACTTATATATGGGTTACTAAAGTAAAACGAAAAATGATAACCTTAGAGTGGACCTTTTAAAGACATAACTAGTTCATAGTCAATCATAATGTGTTTGTAATTTTTCTTTCCAACCTGTTAGTTTCTCAATGTTCATAATATTCTGGTGGTCAGGTGCATATCCAATATTCCGGTATCCTAGAGTATTGATTGACATCAGCATGGTGAGTGAACTGAAGCAAGTGGTGATGGATCAGAACTTGGTGATCGGTGCCGGGTCGACCATCACCGAGATCATGGAGGTGTTCTTGCGACTCTCCAGGCAACACAACTTTGAATATCTACTACAGCTGCACGAACACCTTACGCTCGTTGCACACATACCGGTCAGAAATGTAAGTGTTTAATGATTTAACTTTATATTACAAGATCTAATGTGACAATGTAGAATTGGTAATTTCCTCTTTTAATCAATGCCATGTTGTAGTTGGGTACAATAGCTGGAAACTTGATGATTAAACATGAGCATCGTGAATTTCCATCAGATATTTTTCTACTATTCGAAACCGTTGGAGCTCAAATCACAATTTGTAAGTAAGAAAATAAGTAATTTACACAATTTTATTTTTATAAAAATATTATTGGCAACGTTTATTTTTAGAATTAAAATTGTCTTATTTCAGTGTACTCCACAGGACTGCGCAAGGTTGTGACGATGCAAAACTTTCTAAAAGAGAACATGAGAGGAAAAATTATTTTGAATGTGCTTTTTCCTCCTCTGAAAGACTATAGAGTGGTGACATTTAAGGTTCACGCCCATTTTTTTTATAAAGTTAGATAATCAAATATTTAAGCTACTGAACCACTAACTACCAAATAAATAAATTTATACTGTATTACAGGTAATGCCGAGAGCTCAAAATGCTCACGCAATAGTGAACGCGGGATTCCTGTACAAAGGACATAATAACATAGTGCATGAAACAAGAATAGTGTACGGCGGTTTGTCACCTACATTCGTGCGGGCAACCAACACTGAGCGGTATCTGATCGGGAAACCTTTGTTCACAAACGAGACACTACAGACCGCTCTGCACTGCCTCAACGCAGAGTTGGTGGTGACTGACAATCCTCCAGAAGCATCAGTAGAATACAGGAGGCAGTTGGCCCTGGCATTGTTTTATAAGGTATCACATTTCAACAGTAATTGAGTTATCGGATTTATTTTCAGTCTCATCAGGCCTCTTCATACCCATACGATATTATTCTATATACTGGTTAAGACATTTAAGTATATTTCAAATCTTAGGGTCTATTAACATTATGCCCTGAGGACATTCTGCATCAGCGGTATCGGTCAGGTGCGATCAAACTCAAGGAGACCAGGCCGGTGTCGGACGGCAGACAAATATTTGATACCAACCCAACTTTGTGGCCTCTCAATCAACCGATACCAAAACTAGAAGGGCAGGTGAGTGAAATACACTTATTTGTATCTCAATTTGATAGTTGATTAGATTTTAGATGTAAAACATTTGCGGCTTAGTTAAACTATTGCAATATATTTGTAGATCCAATGTTCGGGTGAGGCGATGTACGCGGAAGACATACCGCCTTTGCCACGGGAGGTGTTCGCTTCCTTTGTCCTCAGCACTGTGGCCCTCGGAGATATAGACCTCATTGATTCCACTCAAGCTTTGGTAAGAGTCCAAGTACTTAGTTCGTATTTGATGTAATTTAGTTATAACATTAGAAAACTATTGTTATCGAGTCAAAGATTTGCACCTTTAATTATGTAAATGTCTTAATTGTAGAGGGAGCCAGGAGTTATAGCATTTTATACAGCAAATGATATACCAGGTGTTAACTCGTTTACACCTTCCGGTGCATTGCTGAGTCCGATTAACGAAGAGCTATTGTGCAACGGCAAAGTTAAATATTATAACCAACCCATAGCAATAATTGTCGCTGAAACACGTGCAATAGCTGACAGAGCCGCTCAGTTGGTAAAAGTTAATTATAAAAATGTGAAACGTCCTCTTCTCGATATCAAAATAGCTCGAAACGAAGCAGGGAGAAATACTATGTTTTTGAACATACCTCAAACGGACAGGGGAAATGATGTGATTAAAGTTATAAATGGTTCGTTCACTATTTACGGGCAATATCATTTTTGTATGGAGACGCTGGTGTGTGTGACCAAGCCTATCGAGGAGGGCTTGGAGGTGCACGCGGCCACGCAGTGGATGGACGGGGTGCAAGTGGCCACGTCGCGGGCATTGAATCTACCGCAGAACAAGTAAGTAAAGATATGTAAGTTTTTAAACAACTTTTAAAGATTAAAAATACATGCGATAGCGCCAAGAATTTGGGTTGAGTTGTAGAAGAAGCTGATTTATTAAGTGTTTGGTCCGATTTTGATGTGACTTGTACTGTTTTTAGGATCGACGTGCACGTGCGTCGTATCGGGGGCGCGTACGGCTACAAGATAACGCGCGCGCTCCAGGTGGCGGTGGCGTGCAGCCTGGTGACGCAGCGCCTGCAGCGCGCCTGCCGCTTCATACAGTCGCTCACCAACAACATGCGCGCGGTCGGCAAGAGACTGCCTTCTAGCACTCATTTTGAAGTATGTCTTAGCTTATTTTAGCAAGTACCTCGTAGAGATTTCGCAATATTGCTGCCGACGAACTTATATTGTTCGATTTTATCAAAATTGTCATACATTTAACAATAATAACGAAGTAGAGAAATTGAGACAAAGGCCGCCGCCGCAGCAGCAGGAGCAGGATACGAATCCGGTCTTTATGGTCTCGGTGGACCCTTAGGTGGTCAAACCGT
>JAOCNA010000006.1:202597-215575 GCA_026546675.1 Papilio helenus
ATGGGGTCATGACCCCCCCACCCCTGAGCTGGTTCCAGGACTTAGGTGGACCATTTTTACTTGTATATATTGTTATCTAAACTTGTCTTGACCACGACTATGTGACCCCCCCTGGCGCCAAAGCTAGATCCGCCCTTGCTTCACACCACCTCACATACTCTCAACTCATACTCAAACTTCGTGTTATTGCGGAATAAAAAAAAATGTCTATAACAATCTCGCTGTATCAGCTAAATGTAAAATGTATTTTTTTTTAAATCATAAATCAGCGCTTGACCATGATTCCACCTAAACTGAACTAAGTGAAGACGCGGTCGAAGAATGTTACGCGCTAGCTCAGTAAGTACCGATTCACCCTACTCTTGAAGGCACCCATGTAATAACGCGACGGGAACACTGACGCCGGCAACTTATTCCGGTCCTTTGCTGTGTTTTAACAAAAGTTAAAAGATTTGCTTTTTACTTGTAGACTTTGAAATTCCTGATCTTCATATGTTTTGTATGAAAATTACAAGAGATTATTGCCCTCGACTATTTCAAATCATTCTTTATACATATTAAACAAAGGAAAGGCGAATATTTTTTTTTTGTTTTATTCTGATCTGATTTTGAAGTTTTTTTTACAAAAATTAAATAACTTTAAATCTATGGAATGTCGGGCAATATACTTTGCGCCTAAACAATAGCTATTGAGGCCCTTTATCTCCAGCTTGTTATCCATCCCTAAAGAATCATCCTGTAGATTAGCTCCTCGGAGGAACTATGTTAGGGTACCAAATTTAGAAAAATATACCAGCATAATGTAAATAAAGTAAATTAAAGTATTTTATTTTCTAATAGGAGAGCATTGGTGGCTTTGTGATTTAAGCACTTGACTTGTAATTTACAGGTACTGGGTTTGTATCCCGCTATGTACCAATGTGATTTTCAATTTTTTAATTTTGTATGTACTTAGTTAATGTTTTTATGGTGAAGAAAAAAATTGTGATACAACCTGCACATATCACAAAGAAATTCACTCATATGTGAAGTCGACCAACCCGCAGTGGGCCAGTATGGTTGACTAAGCCCTAGTCACCCCTAACTTAGGTCAGACTTTGAGCCCCTCAGTGGGGACCTATAGTGAGATGGAGTGATGATAATGCTGAATTTAAAATAGGCAATATCTACAAGCAATGATCAGGTTTTACATGACATCTGATAAACTTTATTAGGGACAGTGGCATATGCAATGCTTGGTGAAAATTAATTCAGGATTTATTTTTCTTTAAAACATATACTACAAACATATGTCAAACAATTCTGCAAAAAATTCAATGTATGTTCTCAAGTATGTACTATGTTCCAACAAATTCTTATGAAATTAAGTTCACTATAGAACACTTAATCTAAAAATGCAAATTGCGGAGGTAAAAAGATTTTTTTCCGATCCGTGTAATTAGTAAATAGTTTAAACTAAAAACTATATGTATAGTAAGCATACTAACCTGTGTGTGCATAGGAAATGGGTACTTTCCATATTGAGACCTGTGAGAACATGGTGGTAAAAAACTTGGCAAAGGCAAGGGGCACCAGTGTCCGCCAGTAGTAGCGGCGCGGGAACGGCGGCTCGGGGCGCACGCCGCAGAGCGCGAACGTGGGCGCGCTGAACGCCACCACCGACAGCAGCTGCACCATTGTCACCGTCAGCGGGAACGGGAACTCGGTCATCGCCAGTTTGCCCACTACGTTGCTGGCCGAGCTGAGCGTGTACCAGGCGACGCAAAGCGCCACCACGGTCGCGGCCTCGCCTCGCCCACCCGAGTAACCCATTTATATTACTTTTTACTTGCTTTCAATTACTACTTTTCTATCACAATACTGCTCGTTTCTTCTACGTAACTTTCTATCCATTCTAATATATATATGATCAAGTAGTTAGTACGAATAAACGATGTTATACTATAATAAAAATACAATAATCCAATTCCTTTCCCACATATCATAAATTTAATAAGATGATAGAAACTTGGGCAGGATTTGAAAAACACATTTAATTTAGTCAGTGGATATGCAGTAATTTGTCGTACTATAGTGCCAAGGACGAGACGACTAAATGACTAAAGGTAAAGTGAATATTCGGCAATCGGCAGTTTCGGCATTGGCATTTGATTTAGCCATTTGGCATTGTGAATTTGTGAACCAATTCGAAACTGTAAAACGTCACCGTTGATTTTGACAATTGACATCGTCAATAACTATAGACCACAGAACCACTGCACAGAACATATAACATGATCTAGGTATTCTTATTCCAATCCGATATACTCTGTATTTGGAATGTCAACATTAAAAGATTGGATTGATTGATTTGTCTACTATTTGTCATTGTCAATTGTCAAGCACAACAGAGAAAGTTTTACTGTGCACTTTAAATTATTTTATTTAAAAAATAAGCAGCACTTACTCCTTAAATTCAAAGAATAATTTCCTAAGGTTATTTAAGTGCGTGTTAAAATCGGTGTCATATCTAAGTGATGTTTCAAAAGTTTCCTGTTTATCAAAAGTAAAACTTATCTTGTGATATATTCAATAAAATGAATTTCTACAGATACTGCCTTATCAGCTGATCTTTAGAAATCATAAAGTGGCAAAGGCAAGTGAATTGTACGATTTTTCTTTACTTTTATCCCACAACATTAGCACTTGTTCATTTGCATCATACATGTCTTTAAAATAATCTCGCCTTCGTCCCACTAAATCTGTAATTCACCTTATGTCGTTTTATCGTTTATTTTAACAGTAAAGTGCCCTCTAGATTCCATCCGCCGTTCCACCCGCCTGGATGTACTGTTGAGGAATCTACCATTGTTAAAATGTGTACCAATTAATATGTTCCAACAACAGTATGCGTAACTTAATTCTTACTAATATTATAAATGCGACAGTTTTTTTTAGATGGATGGAAGTTTCTTAAAATTTGTTGCCTAAATAGCTGAACAAGTCTTGATGAAACTTTGCACAAATGTAGAGGATAATCTGTAAAAACATATAGACTACTTTTGATCCTGGAAATAGATGTTTTTATGTTAACTCTATAATTCTGCAACGTTTCAACATATCTTATTGAAATTTGGCACAGATTGAATATGGACTAACAAATTGAATATGGTTCATCCTCAAAAAATATCAGGTGCCCGAGGGATACATAGTTTTTGTTTTACAATTTTAAGTTTATATGTTTTCTAATACCGAGCATACAAAGTTATGGGCAAAAGCTAGTAACTAATATTCTTCTGTCACATGTCAATGATATGGTTCCTCATAACATGCTTATGTGAAGGTATTGATGTATTACTTAGAATCCATTTGTTTTGTATCAAAATAATTTGTAACCCGTCCCTACATAACAATAAATATTTATTTCAGTTACAGTCAGTCTCGTTGGAGCCATCTTTATCTGTACAATATAAAATTTCTCCATTATTAAAACAGAATTTGTAGGTTGTATTTTAAATCCCTCCACTGTTTCCATCATTTTGGATAAGTGAGCTGAGACATTTGAAGGCAAAAAAGTCTTGATACACAACAATTGCACATGGTATCTCTGTCTGGTCTCAGTTGCAGTGTACAGAGGTAGTGGAGAGATATGTGGCTGCCCATGCCATTTGCCTCTCAGCATGTCGCTGACCTTGTGCCTTGGTCTATTCTATAAAAATCCATCCAAGTTATTTAAATATCAAGGAATGGGAGTGAGACATTACAAACCGAAATCAATAATCTCAAAGAGTTGTTGCACAAGTACAGTTTGTTTAGTCACACCAAGTTGTTACATATAAGTTGCTTTTAAGATTATTTTATTACTTTTATGAAAAAATTAAGTACTCTGTTTTTTTTTTAATTTAATACTATATTTTTTTGCAAATATTATGTATGAAGTTCATGTTAGCTTGCTTAATCATTTTTTACTGTGCATTCTACTCTTTTTTCTCTAATTTTGTTTTAAATCAAAGTTCATCAAAGTAACCATTTTTTTTTTTAATATTTACTATTTTGAGAATAATGTACATAGCTATTAAGACTGTTTTGATTAAACCACCATAGTTTTTAAAATATACGTACATGTTTTATTTGCATGTTATTTTTCAACTACCAACGTAATATACAATAATTAGGCTTCAAAACTACTGAGGAACGAAAAAAAAATTTTGTCGACCAGTGAAAAAAGCAAGTACAATTCATACTTTAAAGACGTTAAATGTTATCCCTTGGTATACATTCGTCAGTCCGAATTTATTCGACAACTTCGAAAACTTCAACATAAATCATACCAAAGATCTACCGGATAAGACGGCGATTGCATTAGAACTTCTTGTATTATTAGCTCAACCGCAGCCATCTTGGACTTTATTAGTGAAAGTACGTGAAATTTTTAAACACAATAATTTGATGTAACACTTTTTATTGATTACATAATCACGAAGTTAACTATACCAATATTATAAAGAGGAAAGATTTGTATCTTTGTACGTATTGAAATAACTCAAAAACTACTGGGCCGATTTCACGCGGGCTAAGTCGCGAGCAACAGCTAGTTAAGGTATAAAGCGGCGAATTTTCCCTTCGACGAAAGTTGAAAAATGATTTTTCTCTAATTGTAACACCGCGAAAGTAGTTGACTGTACTTTTATATGTTCAACACGATGAACAAATTTTGATTTGAACTGTCATTCGACTTGCATTCTAATAACGTACACACACCTTTGAGTAAACTGTCGCACAACTGTCTAGTCCCGCTATGATTCCTATATGCTTATATGGGCCACACTACGCGATGTTTAGTTGTGCAACTAAACAATTGAATTGACTGCGAAACAATCGACAATCGTACAACAGTTGTGCGAGAGTTTAGTCAAAAGTGTGCGCCCGCTTTTACTGTGTAATTTACTTAGTTACGTGGTTTAGGTTAATCCGACTGAAACTAGAATAACTAATGGATCCTCGCTTTAGTACAAATGTTTGCTTCTAATTTTTTTTTTGTTTAATGTGCATTAGAAATTCGTACTAGTCAAAGTAATTCATATATCTTTATTACTTACTTTATATACAACATGTTTTACATGATTTTATAAAAAAAAAAGAATAACAATATAAAACATACTGTATAAAAAATAGAGCACCACCGGCTGCGGAATCCGAAGACTCAAGCAACCAGTGGTCAGGGCTGCAGAGACAGGAACCTCCTCACAATGCGTGCGGTTTCTAAAATGACTGCCTTTTATTCATAACAATTCTTAAAGTATCCTGTAGAATTACTTTTGACCGTTTAACCTTGATTGTAAAATAAATTAACTAACTAAAGACTGAACTAAACATTTTTTTTAGAGCAGTACTTTCAACTTATAAGGTATAGTTTAAATTATAAGGTAAAGAATTCTCAACAATGCTCCATTCATTAGGTAATAAGATGTTACCAAGGGTCAATACAGCGCAAGAATAACGTAATTTAATGACCCTTTATAACTGTACAAATTAAACAACACAGAAATACCCGCATTGATTGTTTCCATGAGAACATTCAGAGCATGAGAACTGAGGGCACCCGGCGATTCATGCCTTATTTAGTAAATAACAATACATTTCTATTGCCCCTTATATGCGACTCTTATGAATTAATTGCTTTTAATGTGTAATATTATTAAATATTTGTGCTGTGCGATGTTTAAACATTGTTTAAATAGGACAATAAATTCATTTTTAGTATATCGAGCTACTGAAGTGGAGTCGAGTGTGTTTTTATTGTTTATTTTCCCTTTTTTTAATTACACAAGTGAGGAGATAGGCAAAATATGGAGCGGGCAACCACAGTACGTTGCGCCGGGTATTTATAGAGCGCCGCCCCACGCGCAGCCGTGGCGACGGCGAGTGGCGAGCGCGGCCGTGCGCGGGAGAACATCAACGCCATGGTTCTTCTATTCCAGGCAAGACCTTGCATAAATACTTACGTTTCATATACTGCGCCACATCACATGAACTTATAATGTTTAAATTGTCACTAATTAAATCCGAACACTCAAGACCTATTGCTTATAATACGCTCTAAACATGTGCGACGTCGGCATCTATGACTAAGTTACATATTTTATAAGAGCCAGTATGCACAGCTGAGTCAAGACTTGTCTGTTTGCATTAATCACTGGCTGTACGTGTCCACTTAATACTTACCGTTTACGTCGACTGCCGCAAGACCTTGCGACGACGCATAATTGGTTTCTTCGTAGTCATCATTTTCTTCCATCTCGTCATTCACTGTTCATTGAATTATAGTTTAGAAACTGTTATAAGTGTATAGATTATTCGTAGAATTGTACTTACAAATCTGCAGACGTAGGATTAATAATGGTTATCGTATTAATTGTTTCCTTGTTTCGCTGCCAAGGTCATTTAACAGAAGTTCTTCATCTTAAACAATAGTTACATAAATCTATTGAAAATGACCACTCTAAAGAATGTACAACAGTTGAATCATAATCTAAAATGCATTAAATCACCAAAAAAATTATTCCTATGTTTTATGTACGACAAAGAGGTTTTGTGTTTGAAGGAGTGGAGGGTCGCCTGCATAAGAATACTGCTACAATGCGACTTGATTACATCTGAATGAACAGGCAGCGTGACAAGCTCAAGTGCACCGTATTGTGATGCATATAAGACCGCGACCGACGCCGACGGCCGCTGCACTTCAGACTGACGTGGCGGTGGGGACGCGGCCAAAACACGTCTCGCTATTGAAATTAATTTGTGCATGAATTCATTGTTGGCCCCGAGCCCTTTACCTGTTTCGTCTGTTCGGAGTTTTAACAATGTCTTTTTAATGGGATCCCTACATTGTATACACCTCTCTCTGATTTCATTTCATATAAAACATTCATTAGTTAACAACATAATATCCTTTAGATCTATTTGTTACATAACAACTATTCAAACTTTTAAGGAAAGATGTGACTTGTCTGTATGTGATTCATTATTTGTATATTTCTTATATAATTAAAAAGATAAGAATAACTAAGCCCTAGTTATACACTTATGTCTAACATCATCTTTGATCTTACTGGATTTTGATCACAGAATACCAAGCAAGTAAAAATAACATTCTATATTATTATAGACAATTAAAAACAAATGAAATTAATGTGTCTAAATAAATAATTATTTAAAGGCAATTTTAAAATAATGTTTAAAATTGTATATATCTTTATTTTTATTATAATATTTACTGTGCCCTAATTTATATTCCAAAGGGCATTTATTTAATAATTTATGTAAATATTGATGTAAATGGCTGTATGCTTTTTATCCTTATAAATGGCATTTTCCTTAATTGTGTTACTTCAATAAAACCATAACATAGTTACCTTGTATTGTTAAAATATCTATTAAAATGTATTGTATTGAAAATGTAATTACTTAATATTGCCTTAAGGATTCTAATCTAGAATATGTAAAGGCATTGTCTACTTCAGTGTATTTAAAAATATTGGAAGTATTTATTTTCCTTGTAAACTCATTACTTATCATTAAATTTTCATTAAAAGTGGCTAATTATTATTAATAATTTCTAGAGGATTAGACCAATTATTAAGACGATATAGACGCAAGTAATGTCAAACATATCTTATTACATGATAATAGAGACTGGTATTCAGTACAAACTGTTGGCGAAATATTTAACATCTTAAAAATAAAAGGTGACAAGTCATACATGTTGGTTGCTGGAAACACGGCCAAAGGTAATTTTATGGTTACAGTAGAACAACGTGAGACGGTGACGGACACAAATTATTGACTAATTTATGATAAAAAATTTCTTGTAGGAGTTTATCCAATAACTGAATATCCCCTAGTTTTGATTGATATTAATAATGTGTCTGAATTGAAGAAATACTTGATTGATCAAAATTTAGTGATTGGCGCTGGGCTGACGATTACAGAAGTTATAGAAATATTTAAGACAGTGTCGAAAAAAGAAGGTTTTAGCTATTTATCAATAATTAATGAACATTTGCAGAAGGTTGCTCATGTAGCTGTGCGCAATGTAAGTAACATTGACAATTACAAGATGTTGTCAGTGTGTGTTTACATTTAAGTCTAGATAATGTTTTTTTATAATTATAGATTGCAACAATTGCTGGAAACTTAGTTATAAAAAATCGGAATCCAGAATTTCAATCGGATATATTTCTGTTGTTAGAGACTGTCGGAGCCCAAGTTACTATTGGTAAATATGTGTTTACTTTAGATACCCACAAATACCGATTCCATTAATAAAATTATGCTTTTATTTTACAGCTTATTCCGTATTAAGTAAAAAAACGTATAACATGCAGGATTTTCTTAAACAAAATTTGAAAGGGAAAATAGTTATCAATGTGATGCTGCCTCCGTTAAATAATAGAATTAAAATTGTGACATATAAGGTAAATGAATACCACTTAGGTATTCATTTTAATTAAACTAAAAGTATTTTTGTATGCAATTTTAACGCTGCTTTTATGTCTTTGAATTGATGACACTGGTTCTCTTTTGTTCTTTTCGATTTAGTTCCCTTAATTGGATTAACTAATGTTCCAGATAGCAGCTCGGGCACAAAATGCGCATGCAAGAGTAAACGCTGGATTCTTGTATGAAATAACATTAACAGGCAAAGTCTCTTCAGCGAGAATTACATACGGCGGATTGTCTCCAAGGTTTACCAGAGCAACTAAAACAGAAAACTCTCTCGTAGGCAAACCACTTTTTGATAACGGCACCTTGCAGTTGGGCATACAAAGTTTAATTAAAGAACTAGTTGTAACTGATAATCCTCCGGAACCGTCGGTAGCCTATCGTAAACATTTAGCCATCTCCTTGTTTTATAAGGTGAGGGATACAAAAAGAAATGTTATGAAGGACTTATTTCCAAGTGAATCAACTATTTAAATTTACCAGGGTTTACTCTCAATTTGTCCACCAAATATATTATCATTACCTTTCCGATCCGGTGGCACTGAGATACACGACAGTCGGCAGTTGTCGAGCGGTAGACAAACTTTTGAAACTGACCCTTCCTTGTGGCCGTTAAACCAACCCGTCATGAAGTTAGAAGCGCAGGTAAGTTATACAGCTCTCTTAAAATGTTCTACTACCAAATACATTAAGTTACATATTTACCGTTTAGATACAATGTTCAGGAGAAGCACATTATGCAGAAGACATCCCACCTATCCCTAAAGAAGTATTTGCCTCGTTTGTATTGAGCACAGTACCATTGGGAACTTTGGAATCCATTGATGCAAGCGAGGCTCTGGTAAGTCTAAAAAATAGTATTTTGTGGTAAATGTGATAAAAAAACTAAAACCTGTAATTAACATTAACGTGTCTCTGTAATTTCTCAGAAACAACCTGGCGTCATAGCATTTTATTCAGCAAAAGACATACCTCGTGTAAATTCATTTACACCGGCGGGTTCACCATTTTATGAAAAAGACGAGGAATTATTGTGTGCCAAGGAAATTAAATATTACAACCAAGCTATAGGAATAATTGTAGCAGAAACACGTTACATAGCAGACGTTGCTGCTAGATTGGTCACCGCCAAGTACAGCAATGTTCGAAAGCCAGTACTGGACATTAAGATAGCGAAAGATGACTCTAGCCGACGTACTCTGTACACAACGCATGCTGCCACAGACAGAGGGACAAATGTTTGTAAAAAGATAATCGGAGAAAACACTATATACGGCCAGTATCATTTCAGTATGGAAACCTTAGTATGTGTTTCACAACCAACAGAGCAAGGGATGAAGGTGCGTCCTGCATCTCAATGGATAGACAGTGTACAAGTCATGACTTCTCGAGCCTTGAACTTGCAACAAAACTGGTTAGTACTTCATAAAGTAAAAAACTACAATATAAGTTGTTTATGCCCTCTGTCTAAAGTCCATGACATTGTTGTTATTCCATTGAATTTGCGAATGAATAGCATAGCGATCATAAACATTGTTTGTTTTAAGTATCGATGTCTACGTTCGTCGAATTGGTGGCGCTTTTGGCATTAAGATATCGCGATCTAATCAAGTGGCGGTGGCTTGTAACTTGGTTGTTCATAAATTAAAACGACCTTGTCGGTTTATTCAATCCCTGACCACTAATATGAGAACCGTTGGAAAAAGATTACCATGTACCATTACTTATGAGGTAAATTTCTTATCAAATTAACAGAAAATTCAAATTAATTAAGTACTGTTTTCTATTTCATATTGGTCTCTATCGAATAATTTGCAGATAGAAGTTGATGATAAAGGAACCATTCAATCTTTAAAATGTAATTTTTACGAAGACAACGGGTATATTATTAACGAACCTTTCATATTGCTCGGCGACGGCGTGTACAATAACTGTTACAGAGCTGCGCGTTGGGACTACGCCTCCTACAACTGCATCACCGACACCGCCTCTAACTCATGGTGCAGGGCTCCAGGTTATTATTGAATTACCATTAAATCTGCTATTAAATATCATAATTTCCAAGTATATTAAGTACTTGTTCTGTATGGTTATTACATATTAAAATGTTATATCCTTTTATTGCTTCAGGTACATTGGAAGCTATCTTTATGGTTGAATGTATCATGGAAAGAATAGCATACGAGATGTCAGTGGATCCTCTTCAAGTGCGTTTAGCGAATCTGGATACAGACAATTACAAAGATTTGTTAGAAATGATAGACACAATAAAAGAAAGCTCAGACTATGCTAGTCGACGGGTTCAGGTTGACAAGTTCAATAAAGAAAATAGATGGAAAAAACGAGGCTTAAGGTTTTCATTGATGAGATGGTCTCCAGCCGGCAGTACAATATATATCACCACTCTATCTGTCTATCACGGCGATGGTTCTGTAGATATCGTACACAGTGGTGTCGAAATGGGTCAAGGTATCAATACTAAAGCGGCTCAAGTTTGCGCCTACTTTTTAAAAATACCTCTAAACCTTATAAAAATTAAACCAAATAATACTATAATTGCATGTAACGGGTTCATAACCGGGGGAAGTCTAGCCTCGCTATTCATCTCATTAGGTGTAGAAAGAGCGTGCGAAGAGTTGCTTGAAAGACTGCAACCTATACGAGAGCAACTTGGTAACCCGACTTGGAAGGAACTTATCGTTGCTGCACATGCTCAAAACGTAAATCTGCAGGCGCACGGCTTTGTTAATCGGAACGACGTTCAGGATTTCAATGTTTACGGTGTAGCGGTTACTGAAGTGGAAGTTGATATTTTAACAGGCCAGTCTGAAGTAACCAGGGTTGACTTATTAGAAGATGCGGGTATGAGTGTCAATCAGGACGTGGATGTTGGTCAGGTGGGAATAACAGATATGCCTTATTTATGATAACGTTTGTAATTATCGCATAACTGGGTAAATATTTGTACTGTTTTAGGTAGAAGGAGCCTTTGTTATGGGTCTTGGATATTGCACGAGTGAGCATTTAGTAAATGACCCTAATACCGGAGAGAATTTGACAAATCGGACCTGGAATTATTTCGTGCCACAAGCGAGAGATATACCGCAAGACTTTCGGATTAGTTTTAGAAAAAATTCTCAAGGACCTTCGACTTTTCTAGGGTCTAAAGGTACTACAATCATTTCAACATTTTTTAAAGTGTTTGTAGGACAATATCTCCGCCCCAGTTTTAGGCGTATCTTGTTTATTTTTACTTGTACTTTTATCAACATGAGAATTCTTTGACTATAACCGAGTCACTGTCATACGTGTTGTGCAAGAACAACGCGTGTTGTGATTTTAAATATTTTTAAATCCCAACTTTATAGATCTCTTTACTCTATAGTAAATTGAAGTACTGATTAGTTTACATTTTCCAGCGATTGGAGAACCGCCCATGTGTTTATCAGTGGGCGTGACATTCGCAATGAGAGAAGCAATAACTTCAGCCAGGTCAGACTCTGGGATATCCCCGACCGAATGGTTTCAAATTGGTAAGATAACAAACATTTAAGAATTATAAGATTAGAAAATTGTACATTAATGCAACAGCTTTCTTACGTTACAGTATCTGCATTATTTCTACTTTATTTTCAGATGGACCATGGACCGTGGAACGTATCTGCTTAGCTGCTGATACCAAATACGAAGATTTCAAATTTAATTAATTACATCAATACTATAAATCTGAAAACGAGATAATTTTGTTAAGGTTTACTTTATCTTCATTTTTTACAACTGATATATCATAGTTTCTATTACATTCGGTTATTTTTCCATTCTCGACGAAGTTCGTGAGTCTCAGCCTTCGTTCAAATATCTTTGAATAATATAACAAGTTGTCAGAATATAACAAGCGAGCTATTTCGCACTTCAAATAGCTCGCTATCACTATACAAAACAGGTTTTTAATTAAGTTAGGTTAAAATTGAAACACGTCATTTGATAATGCAAGCAAAAGTTTTATTTAAATTGTTATTATTTTACACGTGTTATTTGAAAGAAAAACTGTCTTTGTGTTAATAATATTTGAAGTCCTCAAACTTTGTAGCGGCTGCCAAACAAATCTGTTCGGTTGTGTATGGACTATCTGGAAAAATATTTTTTGATGTTACTTTCATATAAGTCCAAAGAAAGTTTTTTTTAAAGAAATTATCAATTACTAGCTTTCGCCCGCGACTCTATCCGGGTAGAATTACGAAACAATAGTAAGTAACTTATGTGTTCTTCCAGACTATCCTCTAAATCTATACCAAATTTCATCAACTCTAACAAACATCCATTCATCTAAACTTTCGCATTTATAAAATTAATAAGAATATTCGTAACATTACTCGAGTGCATAATTTTAGGTGTTAAATGATGTTACTGAGTAAATACGAACTAGGCAGGACGTGGTCGGCTTTAGCGTGAGTGTAATAGGTGACGATAATATTACTTAATGGCTTAGTGGTT
>JAOCNA010000006.1:226132-245453 GCA_026546675.1 Papilio helenus
AAGTTGCAATAAATTAAAAGTAAATCTGCACTTACCATTATTTTCCTAAAATAAAATCACTCACTTTTTAATAATTCATTTTAAATTACTATTCACCAAACGGCGCGAACGCGCGGATGACGTCACGCACGCATGATGCGTCGCCCGTACCTCGCCGCCCTCACCTCCTTCTTGGCCCCGCCACGCCAAATTGCTATGCGCCTGACTTCTATTACGTTATTTTGATAAAATCCAAATCTATTTAAATGCAATTTGTTACCTTCTTCTGATATAATTCGTATGGTCAGCACCATCTTCTGTGATGGTACTATTTGATAAATATTGCTGCTTCTTAAATCCGGATCGTTTGGACCATGTATAAATGTAAACTACACATTGATGAAATCTTCGTCATTTGCTGATATACAAATATTGGCAAAATTGCGTTGTTAAAATAAAATCTTTGTTACATTGCTCGCTTCTCATCTTCCACTCTCATTCGCGCCTAAAATCCTCGTTGTTTTTTAAATTAAATTTTTGTGTATGGCTTTCTTAGCGGCCAGTACGATATTAAATATTCATCCATAATATTTTTGCAACATAAACAATTGTAATTTTACAATTAACTTATAAAACATTACAATATTTTATTTAAATATGCTCTTTCTTTTAAATTAATGAATATTTATTTACAGCTGTTCTCGGCGTCATCTGCCATCAATATGACGAAAACCAATTGTTCTTTAAATTTAATGAGCCATTATTTCAGGTTATTTGGAGAAAAAAAATGTCTGTCTCTGAATTGAAAAAAATAAACAAATACATAAATAAAGTAGTAGTCGTATAATAACGTAGTTATTAGTTTAAAACCGAGTAGACATCTGTTTCTTCTTCACTATTTATGTGGTTACATCTTGAAATGCGTTACTTATTATGCCCTTTCTTTACGCTTTACTTTTATCATTTCATTACTCTTGGACAACTAAACATGTTAAATTAAATAAACAATACAACGCAGTGTTAATCTCTACAAATGTCGGGAAAGATTAAAATTTTATATTATAACACAGACTTTGTTAAAATGAAATTATATCATTTATTTATCTAAGGACACCTTGAATGTTTGGCAGTTTTTAAATTTATTTTCCGAACATATTTAAGAAACTGACGGTTCGGGTATTTTATGGCACTTGATGTCCACACGATAAATGGAACAAATCGATGTACCTCGTTACGTATTTATATTACAATACAATAAAACTGCCAATGCACATTTTATTCAGGCGATCCACTTTGTCTATGGTCACCGATATTTACTGTAAATATTTTTGTGTTTTTTATTTCCGCATATAAAAAACTTTTGCGGAACCAAAATCAGCAAACTGCCACTGGGATTTAATCCTCTGATGCATTTTTATCATTGTAACAATAATGGATAGTTAAATATTAGTTTAGTAAAAACCAAGAATTTTAATTTGATAATATAAGAATATGAGCGCATTTTTAGCAACTGTTAGTTTTGTTACTTTTATATAATTACTTGGCAGTTATGGATCGAGTAACATTTAAAGTTAATGGAATTGAATATTCGGGTAAGTGTTGAAATATTAGATAAAACCATGACCTTGATATTATTTAATGTCATTGAGAATAAGTATTAAATCTTAAATTTACTTCTGGTGATGAGGTCGACATCGGATAAAACCTTTTTTTTATTGGTTCCTCTCAATTTCTCTAATTTGCTTCAGTCGAAAACAATATTGCATAAAAGCTTTTAATAAATCTGTGCGATGTCATCATCATTGTGGTGCTTGATTTTTGTCTCAGTTGGAAGTGAGGTGGGCACGGATGTGACGTTGCTAGAGTACCTGCGGCGGCAGCTGCGGCTGGCGGGCACCAAGTACATGTGCCTGGAAGCGGGCTGCGGCGCTTGCATCGTGACCGTGCGGCGCCCGGACACGCCACCCGCCGCCGTCAACTCGGTAACACGCTCGCTACACTAGCACTTCTCAGTCTCACACAGGCTGGTCGCAGGTTACCGATGGCGAGTCTGTGTTGTCAGTGCATGGTGCTGGTGACGTCGTGCCAGGGCTGGGACATCACGACGGTGGAAGGCGCGGGCGGGCGGCTGGCAGGCTACAGCAAGGTGCAGACGACGCTGGCGGAGCACAACGGCACGCAGTGCGGCTACTGCACCCCCGGATTTGTCATGGCTATGCACAGGTACAGTTATTCATACTTACATAACTATTTGATTCAATTTTATTGCACCCTTTTGCCTCACTGGCATCAGCCAATTGTTCTTGACAGTTGGCTCTAACGAGGAGAGAATTTAATTTTCCAGCCTGCTTCAAAGTCGAAAAAACTTAACTATGCTTGAAATCGAACAATCGTTTGGAAGCAACATCTGCAGGTGCACTGGATACAGGACGATTCTCGAAGCATTCAAGAGATTTGCAGTAGATGCCCCTGTGTCCAAAAGAATAACTGATATAGAAGACTTGCATATATGTAAACGGAATGGCGATGAATGCCGGATCACTAATTGCGATGATTACGACTGGTGTATGATATTGAAAGAAGAAGTTGATAAATCATCCATGGTACACATAAAACTGGAAGATGGAAGGGATTGGTACAGAGTGTATGATTTAAATGACGTTTTTAAGATTCTGGAATCTAAAGGATACGACTCATATATGTTAGTCGCAGGCAACACAGCGAAAGGTAAGGAGATTAGTCGTGAAGAAAACTAGGTAAACAAAGTAGTATCAAAGATGATATTCATGTTTCAATTATTAGATGTAAACAAAACCTTCTATTCAGTGTCGCCAAATTCGAAATGAGATTTCAAACCAACGTTTTTACGTAGTATTACCGAGTTCTGTGTAAAAAGGAGAATTTAAATTAAATTGAGGCTATTTGCAATTTCAGGGGCATATCCAATAGCGGAATATCCACAGGTTCTAATTGATATTAGTGGATTATCAGAATTAAAAGGATTTGTACTCGATCAGAACTTAGTGTTGGGAGCAGGCACTACACTTTCAGAGGCCTTGGACGTTTTTAAATTATTGTCAAATGAAAAGCAAAACTTCAGTTATTTAGGAAAACTACACGACCATATTCAATTGGTAGCTCATATTCCAGTAAGAAATGTAAGTTGTAGCATTGTAAGGCGCGTACAAATATTTTTATTAAATGTTTTTAAAATCTCGATACTTGTTTCTAGATTGGCACTATAGCCGGCAATCTGATGACGAAACACAAACATCCTGACTTTGCGTCTGATTTGTATCTTTTGTTCGAAACCATCGGAGCGCAACTGACTATTTGTAGGTATACTTACTTGGCAATTCCATCTCTCTCTCAAAAAGTCATTTTTGGTGTCCCATTTTCTCTGTGATTGTCGACTTCAATAGTGTTTTTAAGCGTGCTAAATCTGTAACTTGCATTAAATTTATATTTATATGTCTTCTCATATGTCTATGTAATTATTTCAGTAAGTTCGACAGAAAAAAATATTGTAACGATGCAAGAATTTTTAAATGTTAATATGACTGGAAAAATAATACTAAACATACTTTGTCCCCCTTTGTCTGAGGATTATAACTTAGTCACTTATAAGGTAAGAAAAGTAAGATCAATTATAGCATAACTATTTTTTTTATAAGACAAAGGGGCAAATCCGCTGCGACTAGAACGTACTATCTCTACGTTAATCTATCTAACACAACAAACACTGAAGTGTCAATACTTATATTACAGATAATGCCCCGATCACAAGGTGCCCATGCTATAACCAACGCAGGGTTTCTTTACAAACTTGATAAAAACAGTAAAGTCTTGGAGAGCAGGTTAGTATTCGGTGGTCTGGCCCCGACCTTCACCAGAGCAAGTAAAACTGAAGAGTTTTTAAAGGGAAAGTATCTGTTCGCAAACGAGACCTTACAGGCTGCCATCAAGGTGTTGGACGATGAACTGGTCATAACAAGGGAGCTGGCCAAGCTTTCTATAGAGTATAGACGACGGCTTGCCATTGGCTTGTTTTATAAGGTAAAAATTATAAGAATTCAAATTAAGTAACAGTTTTTCAACATATTATCGGGCATCATCTCCCGTTTAACTGTGACATTCTCTTTATGTCGTTGTTTAGATTTACAGCAATGTTTGTACATTTTAATCTAACAGGGTCTTCTACACCTCTGTCCGTCAAACGTAATCGGTGCCAGATATCGTTCTGGATCGGTGGCTGTTCACGACACGCGCCCCGTGAGCCAGGGCAGCCAGGAGATTCAAACAAACCCTACTTTGTGGCCTCTCACCAAACCTATTCCTAAGATCGAGGCACTGGTGAGTTGTATCATGTTTATTACACAAGAAAATATTATGTTACAGATAATAATCTAATTATCGATTAAAATGCCGTTGATGGAGTAAGAATATTTGTAATACCTTGGTATTTTCTTTACTACAATGCCATCTATTCCAACCCAAAAACTTATGGCGTTATAAACATAAATTTCTTTGATTTTATTCAGAGGCAGTGTTCTGGCGAAACCATTTATACTGACGACATGCCGCCAATCAAAAATGAAGTTTTTATATCATTCGTGCTGAGTACAGTACCTTTGGGACATATAGATCTTATAGATCCTAGCAAAGCACTGGTAAGATCTTAAACATTAACATATTCCAGTAAAATATGTGTCCTATCAGAGGAGCAGTTTATATGAAAACTAATGAATTGTAAAAAGGCAGAGTCTAATGAGTTTTTTTTATAACTTTTAGTGATTATTAATATAGTTACGAAAGACTTTAAACATTTTCAGAAAGAAAAAGGAGTTGTAGCGTTTTATTCTGCCAAAGATGTACCCGGACTTAACTCATTCAGTCCAGTTGATGATTTATTTTTCTTAAAAAATGAAGAGATATTTTGCAGTGGTGAAGTACAATATTACAATCAACCTGTTGGTATGATAGTGGCAGAAACACAACATATTGCGGACAGAGCCGCCAAGCTCGTCACCGTCTCTTACAGCAACGTAAAGAAACCAGTTATAGACGTTACAGAGGCTGTTAAAGATCCTGACAGATTAAGTCTTTACACGTCAGTAACAGCAACAAACAAAGGTACTGATGTATCGAAGGTGATAAATGGTTCCATGACTATTTATCAACAATATCCATTTTGTATGGAAACTTTGTGCAGCGTCTCTATCCCCTCGGAAGATGGACTAGAAGTACACGCGGCAACTCAACTGTCAATGGGCGTACAGGTTGCCATTTCACGAGCCTTAAATATGCCACTAAACAAGTAAGTTAAATATGATATAACAAAAGTTAATACAATGCATATCATGCATATCTACATCTGTATCTATATTTTACACTTTGTTTTTTATTTATTTTTACTTTTATATCATTCTTATTATTATATTAATAAAAGTAATATTAAAACAGTCTAGTGATTGGCAAATTTTTTTTTTCATAAACATTGCGAAATTTTTACTCAGTGTTATGGAAATTCATGTGGACGAAGCTGCATGGGAACATCTAGTTAATTGATTAACTTATAACAAGGGGAAATACAGATCGTTCATTTTGCATTCGTCCACTGATACTAATATCTTCACTACCTATTAGAATGTACTCGATTGTATTTTAATTTCATGACTTTAAATGGCAATATATTAGGAATTCGCTCACAGGATAGACGTGTACGTCCGTCAAGTGGGCGGCGCGTATGGCTACAAGTTGACGCGCAACAATCAGGGCACCGTGGCCGCCAGCCTGGCCGCCGCGCGCCTGCAGCGGCCCTGTCGCTTCGTGCAACACCTCACAACTAACTTCAGAGCCGTCGGCAAAAGATGCCCTTGTACGACTAATTATGAGGTACATTTCTGCATTCTAGAAATTACTAAGTCTGTAAAATATATAGTTTAAAAGTTTACGCTAAAAATGTTTGCTGTTCTGGCAGGGTGACATTGTCTTTATATCTCTTGTCTAATTCGTCGCTTCCAATACTACTTTAGAAATTATTTTTCAGGTGGGTGTTAACAGCACAGGTGTAGTTCAATACTTGAATTGTAACTTGTACACTGACAACGGGCATATATTCAACGAGCCCCTCATAATGCTCGCCGCGCCGGTCTGCAACAACTGCTACAACAAAACCACCTGGAACTTCAACTTGTATAACGTTGTTACTGACACCGCGTCGAATTCGTGGTGCCGCTCACCAGGTCTGAGTCATTACGATTACTTTATTGTATTTCATTGTCTTTTGGACTTCATATGTACTTCTTTGTAGGGTCATTGGAAGCGATTGCAAACGCGGAGCTAATAATGGAAAGAATTTCCTATGAAATGAACCTAGATCCGGTACAAGTTCGTCTAGCCAATCTAGACCTATCCAATAATGCAGTTCAGGAAATGTGGGATGATTTAAAAATAAAATCACAATATGATGATAGACGCGCTGCCGTGCAGACATTCAATTCGGAAAACAGATGGCTGAAGCGCGGGTTGAGAGTCGCTTTCATGAGGTGGTCGGCTCTCAATACTACGTTTACGTCTGCAACTGTATCCGTGTATTCCGACGACGGTACTGTTTCCATCACTCACGGAGCTATCGAGATAGGGCAGGGTATCAATACCAAGCTCGCTCAGATATGTGCGTACTTTCTCCAAATACCCTTAAGTAAAATTCTTGTGAAAGGACAAAATACAATTATTTCTCCAAATGCAGCTCCTACTTCAGGAAGCGTGGCATCACTTAATGTCGCTTTATGTGTCCAACGAGCTTGCGAAGATATACTTCGAAGGTTGGAACCGATTAAGCAACAAATGGGCGGAAACCCAACATGGGAGGAACTCGTTTACAAAGCGTATAAATCTAACATTGACCTGCAAGGTCGGGGAATTCTTAATTTGGGAGAAGAGAATTCTTCTCAAGTGTATGGTGTTATTGTGACTGAAGTTGAAGTCGACATATTAACCGGACAATCTGAAATAAAACGTGTAGATCTGTTAGAAGACGTGGGACAAAGCGTTAGTCCTGAAATAGACATAGGACAAGTAAGTAGTAACAAATTTTCTTTGTCGTTATGACATAATTCAGTAAGCACAAGGCTAGCGCGTACCATCTTTCATTAAGTTGGATCGAGGTCAAGCGCTAGCTTAAGGAACATATAAAAAAGTACAAGTGGAATTCATTATTGGTAGATCGAAGGAGCTTTTATCATGGGACGAGGATATTGGACGTGTGAAAAAATGGAATATGAACCGACCACTGGTGAGGTGCTCTCTGATCGCGCGTGGAACTACTGGGTTCCTCAGGCTAGGGACATTGCGCAAGATTTCCGTATTTATTTCAGAGAGAAGTCTTATAGCACCAACATGTACCTCGGGGCTAAAGGTATTAAATATATGTACTAAGCGGTGTATAATTTTGTATTATGTTCAAACTTATTGTTGTCAAAGTGGATGTAATCATTAATCACGTTTTCTACGTTTAAGCTACGGGGGAACCTGGAACTTCGTTAGCGGTAGCAATACCGCTGGCGATGCGCGAAGCAATCTCTGCAGCGAGACTGGAGTCGGGTATTCCGGCGAGTCAATGGTTCCAAATTGGTAAGATTTAACTAACTCCTTTTATAACTTTAACATTTTACTAACACATGTAAACCTGAAAAGGTTTTTGGAAAGTTATTCAGGTTTGTAAATATTTTTCAGATGGCCCGTACACGACCGAGCAAGTATGTTTAGCAGCCGCTACAAAATTTGACGACTTCAAATATTTTTAATAAATAAAATAAACGTTCTTTCATTTTAAATGTGTGAAATTGAAAACATGTCTTAAAACTAGCGCCTGTAAAATTTAAAAAGCAAATTATTCGGTTTGTGCTTTATATTTATTTTTTTAAAGTGAATGACTATATCCATAATATATGATTCAATGCAAGTTTTAAAACATTATTTTTATCATTAGTAGATAACCCTTCAAAGACAATCATTATGCATATAAAGACGAAAATGATTATTTCGTGCCCTATTATGCTTCTGTATCAAAATACAACAAATTCGAAAGAGGTTAAATTTCTTTAAAGTAGGAGCTGCGTCTCAAGAATAATCGATTTCTATCTATCCCCAAATGTGTCCCCTCCTTACTTAGATTTAAACAGATCCTTTATTACGAGATTCAATCATAAAGAGATCTAAAGACGTACTTCCTGATATTGCTTTGTTTTGTTTTAGTGCGCCACGCGACGAGAAAAATTAAATTAAAATAATTATCAAATTACTTTTAAAATTGGATTATTACTTTAATATTATTTTGTTTGAGCAATAAAGTTTTATTTTTGTTCCAAGAATGTCTTTTAGTATACGATATCCACCACTAGATGGCGTTAGTAGTTTTAAATTGTATCATGACCAATTTTTAAATCAGTCAAAAGTTAATACAAGTCAAGTTATAATATGCATTCTAACTGTAAAATGTATTTTGAAATCAAATGTTTATTTATACGAAGTGAAAAGATGGTTTTGTTGGGTGATTTAAATAGTTAAGAAAAATAATGATAGATGGCGCTAGTAGTATTTTATATCGCGTTATTGTATGCCACAGTCCGAATCGTATGGCGGTCAGCTGAATAAGTTTTCGTTGCCATCAGGAGGGTCTTAACTGACTCGACTGAACAGCGAGTGATGACTTGGGACATGATCTCTTTGATTACACTCCGCTCGCTCCCGCCTCAACTATCGCGAGGCGGGTGTCGAATTAACTGACGCTGTTTTTGGCCACTTTATTATTATTATATGAATATGAATTAATGACGATGACGATGGTGATTAATGAATAAATAAATTAAAATTGTATTAAAATAAATTAAAATCAAGCAAATACTAATTTATTTCTTTATGATGACAATCTATACTAATATAATAAAGACGAAAGATTTGTAATTGTATTTTTGTATGTATCAATAACTCAAAAACTACTGGGCAGATTTCTAAAATTCTTTCACCATTCAAAAGTGACGTTATCACTGAGTAACATGGGCTATATTTTTTTACTATTTTTTAATTTCATGCGGACAGTCGCGAGCAATTTGTTATAATTATAATACTGTACAGTACAGACGTGACTAATTATAATTATAATTTTTAAAACATATGGTAATCCTAAGTTTTCCTTTTATTTGTATTTGCTGATCATCAGTCAGTAATTCAGTAATCACTTTCGTTACGCATCGAACGTCAAGCAATAACAAAATGTACGCTATAACTTGTAATCAAATTAAAAGGACGTGATGTTCGGTGATCAATCAAGTTCAGTCATTAAGTCCTCCATCAGGCCCAGGCGGCCTAATGGACAAACAATGTAAGTATAGTGCTATACAAACTTTTTTCCGGCTCGCAATTAGCACGACTCCACTGGACACAACACAATTTTACTTTGGACACAGGTGGACGTATAGGGATATCACTGTGCCAGCTTTCCTCCATGCGCAGTAGGCTAGTAGGCTAAACCAGAAGGTTATAATAATGCAGACATGCTCGGCGGCTAACGACGAGCCGTTATAAATATTGAATCTTGTAATACAGGCACCTGCATACTAGATGAAATCATCGGCTAAAGATGTAGTCAATTGGTGCCAATCGAAATCTGTGCCTACCGAGTTTCTTGTAAAGCTGTAAATTAAATAATAAATATTCTCCTGTGTTTTTTTATAGTAATTGTAACATAACTGTTATAATTTGTCCAAATTATCATCAAACAGCTTGGGTCATAGATTATTTTGATAATGTTACGCTGTAACAAAATAATATGTGTATTGTTCTTAAAATAGCAAGTTGTAATGTTGACCCTGCAGAGTGCGAGCCATGCAGCACGTACTGTCAGACACACAAGCTGCTTTAATATGAGACATATTGATGCTGTGAGAATAATGTGACGTCACTAGACCACTTTACTGTGGACCTTGTCTGACAACAAATGTAATTTTCAAAGAAACAAACATAATAGATAATATCAATTTATTTTCGTCGTTTCCTTCATCTTACTTATTCGCTATTTTTAATTCTTACATTTTAACATAGTTAAATTGTTGTAAATATTTTGTCCTTAAGCTAAAAGCGTAAACATTATTTGTTGCTTACGTAAAACTTGTACAACTCAACTAAACTAGGGATATTACTATACAAATGTGAAATGTAATCGTGCAACAACATAATACAACTAAAAGATTTAATTCTAAGCGTGTAGTTCATAATATTATCCACGCACTTAATACATTGTCCGAAGTCCAAAGTTTTCGTGTCGTAATATGTTGCGTGCGCGTTAAGTGCGTCAGTTTGGATAGCGAACACACGCAAAAGTTCTGAGGACAGTTTTAAAGCAACAGTGTTACAAAACATTTAGTAAAAAAGGCATAGATGTAGGTACATGATATAATAAGTAAAGTATTCATTACTTTGTTTATTGCACTTGAGGTGCAAAATATCTAGGGAAATATAGATACGATAGATAGACAAGGAATTAGGAGAGTTTGAAATGAGAAATTTGAATCGAAAAACGCTAATGGACGTAAGCGTCGTAAGTAAATACTTTGTGATAACTAAAACAGTAAGTCACTGAGCTGGGGTCGTTTAAATCACACGTAGCGGAAACATGAGATTGACATAAAACATGTAACATAACAAAGTGTCTAACAAACGCGTCCCATACACACCGGGCCTCTGACACAATCTGTTGTTACCTCATTATCGCTATAGGGTTGCCATTATATTACTTTTAAAAAAAAATTACGTAAATATACAAACTGAAATAGATATTTCTAGAATTAGATCTAAAGGGACTTGTAAACGTCACAGTTACTCTGCCATACAAATTTTGGGAATAATTTAGATCTGTTTTACACGTCTATTTGCAAAATATTTTGCACAGCCCTGGCGTTGCCCAAATAATTGCAAATGAAGTTATCGCAAGGATAGGGTTGTCAGGTCCGAGCGAAACAAACTTTCCTACAGGATTATCAAATAAGCGAATTCTTCTGTAAACATCTAACATAATTCACAATTGTAATAAAAGTATAAATATTTTGATGATTTTTTTGTATTAAAAACTGTCTCACGGAAATGTGTATCATTATGCATTGTATTTTTAAGTTCCGACATTTAAAGATAAATTATATTCACAGGATTGTTGGCATCGACGGCACTTGAATTTTAAATATGTAGTCATTTTCCCATAAACCATGTTATATCATTATTTTCTTTCAAAGTGTAATAGCAAAGTTTTCGTGGTTTATTAAAAAAACAAATTCGTAATTTTCGCTTATCGTAATACCTGTTGTAGTGCTATTATTAATTAGCAAACGGAAGTCTTAATTAATATTTTATACGATGTAAGTTGTGAGAACAGTGTATGGATTTCTTGTAGCGATTTGTAGATAATATTGTTAATGAACTTTTTTTCATCGTAGAAACAAGCGATATATCTAGTTGGAGTTAAATCTATTTGCTTTAATTATCTCGTAGTTTCTAATTATACGCCATGTTAACAAAATTAATTTGCCTAAAAATAACTAACAAAAAGATTGTTTTTTGATCTGTATAAACATTTTGTGCTGTCTATTCACGAACTATTATTTATTTTGAGAGCTATAAAAGTAGTTAATGATGGATTTGCAGAAAAATGACAAAACAGAGGCTCTAAGTCTATCGCCGTCCATGACGTAAAATACAAATAATGACCACAAACTCTCATTGTTTTTTATTCGGTTTGTGGTCCATTGACGATTTTCATTTATTATATCTATGGTCCATAGAGCGTAAAGTGGTCACGTTCTCTGATGGTAGAGTGACCAGCGCAGCAGGGACGAGGTCGTTATAAAACAATGCATATTGAACTGTGCGATACTGCTCTTAAGTTAGACAAATAGAACTTATAGACTATTGAGTGACCTCGTAAAACTATCATATGATAGATTTTATTTCTATGTTTGATACTCAAAACATTAGGTATTTACTAAAAATATAGGCACTTAATATAATTGATCTGTATTAAGTAAACTGACCAACAGATGTCGGGCTGTAGGTACGATTCTTGTCACGTATCATCTCAGAAATATTAAAAAGAACCTCAGTAAAAAATAATTACACTGACTTCAAAGGACGTAGTCTCAATAAAACGGCTATCGTGGGAAACGCCACGTATTGCATTATTATATTTTTTTTTTTATTAGCGCCACCAACATTTGTAGGAACAACTGCAGTAACAAAAACATGCAGGGTACCGTTTTTCAATTGTTTTATGATAGTTTTTTTAGTTTGTAAAATGAATTGTCGACCACTAACCTCCACTTGCACATATTCTAGGATACTGTTGTTCCTTCATTAGCTTTAAAACTTATTACGTTTATGTTGTTTATTAAATGTAAAACTGTCATGTAGGCATATATGAAATTAATTTGATCGTATTTGACGAGGTAACATTTGCACGTCCAACGTTCGGTCGTGTCATATTAACTCACTGGACGATATCAAATTTACATTTTTACTTCATGCAAATTCAAATTGAACAAAGCGTGTTGTCCCGCGTCGCGTCGTACGTGTCTACGTGATATGTGACGTCACGCGGTATGTCTGAATCGCCTATAGTCTATAGCACTCATAATATTACCTTTAATGACGACTTTTACCAACTCATATTAGAACTTTATTATTTTAAAGTTTATTGTGTAACTAGTTTAAATGGATGGATTAAATTAAATTTAACTGTTTGTGTGTTGGTTCTCAAAACGCATGGTTTTTTGTTTAAAAAGGATGGGAGTAGAATAGCTTGTCGTAACTGTTTGAACCCTGTCTTCTTTAACTTAGTAGTTTAACAACTTAATGATACTAAAGATAATTGAAGCCCATAAAATATAATATGAAACTATGAATTAAACCCAATTTTACTTATTTTATTAAATGACATTTTACACTATTCAAAAATTTGAATCCAATTATTTTCATTTTCAAACAATTATCAAGCTACTGATACTGAACGTCGTATCAACCCAAGCAGTATTCAGCGTGTGCGTTACGTCCGCTCCCTCGCCCGCTCCCGCGCCCCCGCCCGCTCCCTCGTCCGCGCCCGCGCCGTGGCGCATATCTCACAACATCCTTGGACAATAAAAAAGCCTAGTAAATTGAAGTCGCCGTGGTGTTTGTATAAAAGCAGTCAGCGGGGCAACAAGGCATCAGTCGCCGAGTATTCTCTCAACCTTCACTACTGCACCACTCACAAACCAATCACCATGAAATTCTTGGTAAGATATCTATTGTTTATTTCAAGTTTAGAGGCATCACATCAGTGGGTGGGTTAATCCCAGTTACTATGTCCTGTATACTTTAGGGTCTATTTTTCAGCCCTTGTAGCTTTGTTTTGGCAAACAATATCCTTGCTTAAGATAAATTATTATCCTTTCAAATGCTTTGGGTTTGGATCCCGGGATTATTGTTCATATAATACTTTAGTCATTTAATTTATAAGCAGTGACAATTCTCTTAAAATATGTGGGAATAAAAAACAAGTCCATCCAGTTAAGACACATTTTAAGTACAAATATATACCTTATATAAGATTATTGTAATTATTCAATTTCAATCATCGAAAGTCAATCAGCAATTAAAATCTAAAAGCGTTTGCGTCAACTTTTTCTTTTCTACGACATTTACATTTCGTAGCGTCTCGTAGGCCTGACATAAATAATTTAAAAACAATATCACAGACCAGACATAAAATAATTGTACTTCTTTAACTAATAAGGGTACACAGCCTAGGACTTCAATTTCGTATAAATTTTTATATAATACAATTTGCAATTTGGTCTCTGAACTGTTGCGCGATTGTCAGTTGTTTCGCAGTCAATTCAACTGTTTAGTTGCACAACTAAAAATCGAGTAGTCTGCTCACCTCCATATAAGCTTATAGGAATCAAGCGAGACTATACAGTTGTGCGATAGTTTAGTTTCAAACGAACGCACGTTCTTATGGTGACAGTTTGCTGTACTTTAATAAATTTTAAGTGGGTAGCGAATTTAATTCCTTGACTACATAAATTAATAGTGTAGCAATTTCTCTCATTAGCTATTGATCACGACATTTTACCCTGGTACTTTCTAACTCCTTTTCCTGTTGGTATCCTGTTTGAAAACATTTTTCGATACGAAAGTATTTGATATGCAGGACAGGACTCACGGAAGTGTCTTGAGAACTTTCATTGCCACGATTAGCACAATTTCTATAGCCTAGATTTAAATACTACTTTATATACTATATAAAAAGTACAGAAGAATTTAATATGCGAGTTTATTTGATAGTTGATGACTTGTTGGAACATTTATTTGTATGTAAATCAGTGAAGTGAATTAAAGTGAAAATAATTGTGTGGAAAACTATTTCTTCTTAATTATATGGTTTCTAAGCTGTTATATTGAATTTTATTTTCATTTTGTAATTCGTGTCTTTATAACGAACACGTTAATTGAAGAGGGTTCAAGGTTAAATAAAGACATATTTATGTGTAAAGACTTTTATTTAAGCAAATTATGAGAATGTTTTAATTGTATAAATACAGGATGTAAACAATTAAAAACACGAGATTATTAATCAATGATTTATTTAAACGAAAAAAATAAATAACATTCGCACAACACATTCACACACACAATAATAAATAAATCGTATTACACAGTATTTACACGTACATAGTTTCGCGGTGAAACCATTTTCTATTTGGTTCTAGTTTCCGTTCGGAAAACCGTGTTCGAAATTCAAAATCGAGCGGGCAGCCATCTTGGAACGGTTAGGGTCACATTGGGTCGTTTATTGGGTCACGGTGGTTATGATATTTATTGGTAAGCATTGTAGGCGAGCTCTTGAGCAAGGTCCTGGGGCTCGGCGTCTCTACGGCGACGGGTAGCAGCGTAGGCAGCATCCCAAGGTCCATGGGCAGCGATCTGCGGATGCGAGTTGTCCGCCGCGATCTGGGTAAACTACAATGTTAGCGGAGATAAACGAAGGGTAAATGTTAGTCAATACACATATTAATTTGCTATAGAAATGAAGTGCGCTGATTATGATGTGCATAGTAAGGGTGCGAATATGTTTTTAATATTATTTAATTGCAAACTATCCTTTTAGTGATGTGCATAAGATGGCAGTAACAGTAAGTAGCTGTTTTATACTAAATCTATTGAATGTGGAGTTTTCAATTTGTTCAATTAATATTTACCTTCTTGCACAATTGGAAGATAGCCAGAGCGACGGAGACAACGAAAGAGAAGAATGAGAGCTGCAGAGCGTTCCAGGCCTTCAGACCGAGGACACCGATAGCGAGGGGGATGAGGGTCATGGCCTTGAGGAGTACGAACACCAGGATGGGGACGATGATCTTCTTGAGTTTAGCCTTGCGAGCCTCGCCGACGGAGCGTGCACCCTCCTTGTTGAACTTAATGTTAAGGCTCAGTTCATCGTTGTCCAAGTTCCTCGGGCTGACGGTCACCTTGGTGTCAGCGATGGGCAGCTGGAAGGTCACGTCATGGGATTGGATGTAGCTCTCGATGCCGTCTAAGAAGTCGACAGAGGAGCGGCCAGTGAAGTCATTGCCGGCGCCGTTCTTGGTCACTTCGACTGCGTCAGAAATCTGGTAACAAGAATCATCGATAAGAACTTTAATTCGAGAGAGTTTAATTCACAATGTTTTTGATTAAGTACCTGGAAGGAGTCCTTCTTGAAGATGCTGTCTAACAAAGACATGACCTTGTACTTGATGCAAGCAGTGGGGTCAGAGCCCTCCGCGCATCCGGACCTCATCTCCTCGACCATACTGTCCATGGGGGTGCCTTTCCAGAAGGCGGGCTTCGAAGGCTGGGCCACGGCGCTCCCGAACATCGCCAGTGCCACCAGACATATCACTTTGGCTGACGTCATTTTGTATTTATTATTTGACCTTCCCGTTGTTGACTGGACGACAGCTGGTGAGATTGTGATAGATTCGAAGACTGACCGTCGGTTTTTATACAGCTATTTCAAATTCAGCACGTACTCCGAGGTTCCGGTACGCATTGTCTTTCATCGTACGAGCCGATGGCGTCGGTTACGTTGTTTCGGAATGCACAGGATCCAAGTGTAAGGGAAAGCTATTCGATACGAATCCTCTTCGTTATTTCGTGTCTAAAACGTCTTAAGTTCTAATGTCATCGTTCCTCTGACGTACGTTTTAGAATCGTCGATGACTGGGCGCCTTTTCTGTTGTTTGTGACACCGTACCCTGATTCGTTAGTATCTTGATCCAGTTAGTTCGTCCTTGTCGGTTGTATTGTTTTACCGTTTGGTTAGAGTGAGAGGTGAGACTGCGAGGTGGCTAGGCATTTGATATGGGGGAGAAGACTAGGCGGCGCGTCGGTTGCATACATAATCACGGCTAAATTGCCTTGATTGTGCTTGTCACCTTTGAGATAATATTATCACCGGTAACGGTACATACATTTGAATAAAGTGATATTTTTTTGTAGATATAATTAAGATATACTCCTCCAAATAACAATTGTCCTGCGTACCGGATCATTTAACTCAACGAGCACAGAAATTATCGGCATTAGTTATAGAATTTGACTTTAAGATTCGTATAGAGGTAGTTCTCTTAGTAACTATTATACTGTTTGCAACAGTAATAACATCGCAGTAAAATAATTATACTAAATGCTACAAGTCATTAAATGGTCACTAAGAGAGACGTATTTTGTAGATTTAGTTGTCTAATGGCCGCTGGCCGCATTCGTTAGTGTTTCGTCCATTTCATCCAGTTAGTGTTTTTTGTTCTATAAATTCATGCTCAAGTTCATGAAATGCGTCTCCGAACTACGTAAGTTGTGTTTACTCCGTTGGAACATATATAACCAAACACTAATCGCTAGATAAGGTAAGTGGAAACTTCAGAATCCCAGCATAAGTTAGTTCTAAACAATTTTAGTTTTATATCTGTATTTTTGTATATGGTATTTTTCAAAGCCTTGGCTAAAAGTTACAACGATAACCATTTGTTTTTGAAATTTCATTATTCACTAATTACCTGATTTACGAAGGTATTGCTTTTCTCGCATATGTTTTGTGTCTATGGTTTTTATGTGTCAAATACCATTGTGACTTCTTATAGCCAGAACGATTAATTTTGTTTTATGCCTTGATTTGTATTCTTCTCCTGTCGCAGAGAAACATCAAGTCAGTTGTTTTAAGAGATAGTATTATTTGTAAAGACCTTCCTACAAATGGGAGTTCAGATGTGACATATTTCCATAAACTAACAAGGCAAAGATATTAACTTGAAACATTTTTCACTAATAATTTTACTAATATTACAAATGCGAAAGTTTGTAGCCTAAACTGCTGAACGGATCTCGATGAAATTTGGCATTGATGGTCTGGTCGCAGTACACTTTACCCGCGTACTCGCTTATGTACACTGTACTGATCGAGTGTCATGTCACCAGTCTCACCTGGCGCTGTACTGCTTCGCCAACGGGCAGGTGAGCACGGCGCTCAAGCTGCTGTACCGCGCACGATACCTCGCCTTGCTCGTCTGCGGCGACAACCACCCAGAGATGGCGCTGCTCGATGTTAGTATACAATTTAATATTAAAAAGTGGAAAGATTTGTGTTTTTGTATGTATTCGATTCACGTAAAAACTACTCTGCCGATTTCAAAAATTCTTTCACCACTAGAAAGGTAATTTATCTGTGAGTAACATAGGGTGTATATTTTATTATTTTTTAATTTCACACGGGCAAAGCCACGTTTAAACCTCCCAGTAGTAAATCTTAACAGAAACATCTATAATTTTTCTTTATGAGGTGTTGTGCTATTTTCTTGGTGTGTGGAATAATATTTGTGAGTTTGTGTGTTTGTGTGCAGAGTAACATAGCGTTGATCCTGCACGCGGTGGGCGAGTACGAGCTGTCGCTGCGGTTCGCGGAGTGCGCGCTGGCGGTGACGCGCAGCTCGCACGGCGCGCGCTCGCTGAAGGCGGCGGTGGCGCGGCACCTGCTGGCGCGCACGCTCTCCTGCCTCGGCGACTTCCGCGCCGCGCTGCACCACGAGAAGGAGACCTACTCCATATACAAACAGCTCGTCAGTACAACACAACTAACCACTGTTACATTTACTACGTGTTCCATGATGTTATAAAAACTTCATTTTATTTATATTTCCTACTTTCAATTTAAAATATCAACATTCAAATTCAACATTGGCTGTGAATTGTTTATGACTAACCATGGCAACCTTGCTTCTTTTCTATTTGCTTGTAGTATTTGTCCCTTTCCCGCTTGACGGTTATTTACAATTTGTTTACCCCTTAAGTTTAATAGCGTTAAAATATGTATCCTAAAGTGCGTCATAAGTTGGGGATTTTTTGTAAAAAAAAAATATTCAAAAATATGCAGTGATTGCTGACATCCTAAAAAACTAAAACTAGGTGGTGTGTGTTTACGCTTTATTATATTAGTATAGATTACATCTGACAGAATGTTAAAAATCAACAAAATGCCATATTAAAAAAATCAACACTAATATGAATGTAATGTATGTATCAGTTGGGCGAGAAGCACGAGAAGACTCGCGAGTCGTCGGAGTGTCTGCGGCACCTGACGCAGCAGGCGGTGATGCTGCAGAAGCGGCTGGCGGAGGCGAGCGCGCGCCCCGCCGCGCCGCACGCGCCGCACGCGCCGCACGCCGCGCCGCTGCACATACAGCCGCCCGCCATGGCCTCCGTCATCGACATGCTCAACCTCATCAATGGCATACTCTTCGTGCAGATTAGGTCAGACATGACACTCGTCTACATTTTGTACATAGTCCCTTTGTAAACAATGTAAATTACCTCATGAGGGAAGTCCTTTGATCTTCAAAATGGCAGAGCAAAGCTAAATCCAAATCCAAGCGACATATAGTTGACATGTAGTCGCTATGCTTGTACTGACCGAATAGACGATTCGCATCGACGATTTAACGTTGTGTGTCGCGAGCAACGCTATATGAAGGGGCTTACTTAACGCCACATACAAAACATTTATTCTCTATTTGCTTTTTTCATTGTATCATTTTCCGATTTTGCATTGAAGTTAACTTATAAAGGATATATTCCAGTCCTCAAGACATCGAACAATTCAAAGCGGAGATAGAAAAAAGACAGTTGAAGGAGCTGGCGATCCCCAGAAAAAGAAAGAGAATGTCTCCGAAAATCGCTGTCTTCCCGGCCTCCGGCGGTTTAGCTACCAGCATCATCCACC
>JAOCNA010000006.1:767853-783074 GCA_026546675.1 Papilio helenus
ATCGGCCCAGTAGTTTTTGAGTTATTTCAATACATACAAAAATACAAATGTTTCCTCTTTATAATATTAGTATAGAAAACAAATTTGTAAAGATAAACCGTTTCCATAAACTTATAAAGCTTTGGTTAGACAATACTTTGTCTCGGATTAAACTTTTTCGGACGCAATCTTGTTAAAAAGAGGTTATCGAAATCTAACAAAAATACATTTAATCGTCACAAATATACACGGCAAATATAATATTTTACATCTAGTTTAATTGTAAATTACTAACACCTGTTAAAACACTATTAAAGTTCAAAAGAATAACTATTTACTGAGTTCTTAAAACATACTAGCGACTTGAATTTTCTCGGAACTCTTGACAAATTCAATAAAACTCGTCGACGCAATGTTAACATTTCGCGAAACTTACTTTGGGATATAACCTAAATATAAACAGCTACTGATAGCAGTTGCTTCAGCCTGGAAACTAAACTATCGCACAACTGTATACTCTCGCTTTGATTCCTAAGAGCTTATATGGAGTTACACTACTCGATTTTTAATTGTGCAACTAAACAGTTGAATTCACTGCGAAACAATCGACAATCGCACAACATTAGTGGATATAAATCCACGATTCTTCGATGATTAGCGCTAGATTCACAACTGTATAAATATAACCAGCTCATTAAGTCCTAACTGAAGGGCTCGGGGCCTACCCTAAGTAAGTTACTAGGCCATAGTCAACACTGGCCCACTGCACGTTGGTTGACTTCACACATATCTTTAAGTTTCTTCGCATATGTGCAGGCTTCACGATGTTTTCTTACTCGAAAAACACATTGATACATGGGATTCGAACCTGTAGATTACAAGTCCAGTGCGTCTCCTGAGCCACCGACGCTCTATACTTAATATTATAAAGAGGAAAGATTTGGATTTTTGGATTTTTGTATGTATTGAAATAACTCAAAAACTACTGGGCTGATTTCAAAAATTCTTTCACCATTAATAAGCTACGTTATCAGTGAGTAACATAGGCTGTATTTTTTAATTTAACGCGGGCGAAGTCGCGAGCAACAGCTAGTTTTAAATATAAATATCTTAGATAATAGTATTGTATATTGGTAGAGTCATACATTATTATTAACTATTAAGCTCGCAATATACCTTCAGTTTTAACACAATATTAACCGTACATTTAAAACTGAAGATGTGTGGCCGACTTTAGTTTTGTTGCCGTCTCTTGTTTTTGTTACAGTAAAAGCTTGTCATATTGTAATGATATCCTTCGAGAGGTGTTATACTTACCTTATCTTTATTAAGAACTTTAAAAAAGTGTCAGTTAAACTGTACAGTGTTGCTTTCACATGTGCGATTTAACTGTACAATCTGACAGTACTGTTAAAACTATAGTTGTGTAGTTGGCTTGAATATCTTATGACTACAGGTAATAAATACGAGAATTCATTTATATTAGATGATAACAGATTAAATATTTAAGTAGTGTACAAGTTTTGAGCTTTTACAGTTTCGGTTAAAATGTACAGTGTAATAACTACGAAATTGTGATAACTTACTTTGACATATAAATATACCTCGAAGCTAATTTTTTATTCCACGAAGATGATCTGGGCAAAATCTGTGGTCAAATCTAGTCACAGGTTCTAAAAAGTTACTGGAGTACTCAGCGATGTTCAGTTCTAATACCAAATCTAAGGTTCTCTCTTAATGACCACTAAGCTACAGTGTCGTAATTAGACGTCGACCATTAACCAGAGAAACCCTTAGTGTAGAACTAAAATAATCTTTACTAAGTTATGTTCGTGTAACAGTATGACAGTAATTTTGATTTCATTTACATTGCTTGAATGTTTTATTTAAAAAATTCCAACCAAAAAGTTCTATTAAAATTCTCTGACGTTACCCAGTGACCTATACGTCACTATGACGTAGGCAGGACTCGCTGTAATAAACTACGTCGTTAACTAAACGATATACAAATTCTCACAACAGTTTCACTTCGAGAAAACAATTCATCGATAGAAATGTAAGTAACACTAATGAAGCTGTAATTGCCCTTTAATTCTTATAAAACGTCATTAGTCAATTTAGGTAATAAACATTAATACATTTTTATGTCTAAAACATCGTATTATTTAAATGATTTACTAAACAAAACTTCCACCCGCCTACTTTAGATCTTTAGGGGTTGAATTACGTAATATACCTTAGTGATCGCATATGTAATAGAAACCTCTATACACAATTTCAATCTTATAAGCCCAATAGATTCTATTATGCGTTAAAATCTCAATAAGTTTACTCTTTTATGTGTAGATTACGTAATTATGTAAACGATAAAGAAATAAACTAAACAATAACAATAAATGTAAAGGTAAAACCGTGTAATCCAACCCCGCGCGCATTAATTAATTATTTATCATTGTGCATTCGTATTAGCTACAAAATGCAAAATGTTTACACGTGTCGATTCCAACTGAAAGCACTTAGCCTTGACAATTTATACAACCATTTATCAATTACGTTATTACGTGGCCTGCACATACGCTCCTTATTTGTGTTAGCGATAATATATAACTTTATAGTAATACCATTGTTCATATTTAATGCCATTCAACAATAATTCCATTAAAACGAAATTAGAAATATTAAAATAACCTAAAATATCGTGTGTCAATAGTCTTCTGAAAAATAGTGTCAAAGAGTTTTAAACATGCCGTGATATAGAAAAGTTGTTTTTGAACAAAGAGAAGTGGACACGAGTCAAAAATAATATCGTGGAGAGGCCCAAGAACTCCGGGCGGATGTTATATAGCTACGTAGATAAAACCTTCCGCCGACGCCAGCGCTGCCCGCGGCGGACAAACGAAACTCACTTCATGCTGCGTACACCTCGACACACAAGTTGTGACGAGTAAATACTATCAAGTAACCTAATTTATTAATAAAAGTTTTGTCATGGTTTCTTTTAAATTGCTAAAACCTGTGCTATTATGTTTGTAATGCATTTAATATGCAAATGATTTTCAAAGGATGCGATTAAGCTAAAAAAAATAGCTTGAATTGAAAATATCTTAATTATATCCCATATCGCTTAACAATTAAAAGCTTCATCATTGGTTAATTTAATTAAAAAAAAGCAGCTCAATTATTACTACATTTTTTGTAAACATAATCTATAATTAAATCTCAAATAATTGAATTTCTAAGTAATAACGGTAGAATAAAACCACAGGTTATTTATTTATGTTTTTTATTGAAGAAACTATTTTTACTAATAAACAATTAGAACATTTAAAATCCTTTGGAATGAGCCCAATCGCGTACAATATTAACGTAATCTCCTTTGACTTCTATGAACTTCCCCAGTTCGTGAACTCGTGTTTCTACATACTGTCCCGCTGTTTCTTTTAAGTAAGCTTTAAGATTATCATTTAAAAGCCAAATATCGCCCTCTAGCTTTTTAATTTGTGTTATCTTACGCATACCTCTAAAAGTTACATTGAGATAAATTGGGAGCTCTTGGTTTTTAGTTCTTGATATAAAGTAAGGCAGGTTCAGAGCTTCTTCTTGGGGCGGTATCCATCCTGAAGGGTATTTTTCTTTTGGTGAAACAGCTGGAATGGTGTCAAATGGTAATAACCTCTCCACGTATACCCATTCTGGTGGATTTTTTACGACATCATATTCATATTGTTCCTTTACTCTATCAATAAATGGAGAATTCGCATAATTCGAATAGCTCCTGGATGTAACCTGAGAAAAAAACAAAACTATTTATTTTTCGATAATCGGCACATTTCTATTATGATTGTACTATGACTTTAATTTAAAGAAAACACAATGTTTATCAAAATGTGAACTTTAATAAAATTTTCAAAATGTAAAAAATTGTATGAAAAATAATATGATATATTAAATTTCATGGGTGTAAGCTGTTTGAAGGGGTGTACGCCCATAGCAATGTCACATGTCTCAGTCGAAGCGACATTATAACACGGCGCGAGTGAAAATAATTGAATAATTACCGATATTGGTCCCCGGAACAGTTTTGTACACAAATCAGGAGAGTTGTTCAGGTTCTGTGCAATTTTTCCAATAAAAAGTCGTGCAAACGCACACTGTGAACGCCACACGGTCGCCATTTTGAATAGCGAATAGAGCGATTGCTCGCTACAAGAGCAATAAGAACTATATTATTCGTTTCGAAGGAAACATTATGGCGGACGCCTGCAGACATTTGGGCTTTTCAAAAATCGTTTTCTAAGTTTTATCGCGTGTTTTTATTGAACTTTTTCGCATATTATGGTGTGTTGTGTGTCTTATTAACTATTTATTGTGGTTTTTGGCGGTTCCTTTGGACAAATGGTGAGTATTTTGTGAGGACATTACTGAGGTGCGCCACGGGTAGGGAAATGATTTGGTGCTTTCTGTGGCCGACGCACACGCACTCAGCTGGTAGGTGGCGTTAGGTGTCACTTTGAGAACTCAACCACCAAAACATACCATTTTCATGATTTTTCCGGCCCGATTATCTAAGTAATAAGCGATATAATGTTGAGTTTTGGATTATTTTCTGAATAGTTATTACTTGTTGTTACTATTTATGCAGTAAAGTACAGGGTTAGTGGGTTAAATAGTGTCAAATTAGTGCGCGAACTTGTTGCATAAAAGTACATCAACAATGTTTACTATGATGTTTTTACGTTGATTTCGGAGCGATTTCTATTAAAATATTTGTTTTAATGATCGTTTAAGTAATGAACAACATCTATTTATTAGAATAAATGTTTTTTAAATTATTTTGTAAGTGTTTTAGTACAATTTTTTTTAAATATGATATGTTACAATTAAACTTTGTAACACTGATTAATTTTGTAAGGAGATTTATTTGTTTCTTTTTCTCAATTTCAGGACCAAATGGCATGGTTTGGAACTATTCAACTGTCAAATATCACTGTAACATAAACAATCAAGAGTTTTAGCAGGAACTATTTTCCAAACTAAGAATAACTCAACTTATACAATTCGTACAGCTTATTTTAAAGTACAATTGAAAACATTGTATACTTAACTGATTAAGGACTTGCAACTGAAGTCTTGATCTGTACTTCAATCATCTTGATTGACTTACCGGACAAACAGTCAGCTTGTGCCTGATGTCGGAGATAAGGAGACATCTATCAGCTAACATTCCATCATGAAAACTAAACAAATCAAGGAGGAGTCGGACAAGAGTGTTGATGAAGATACAATAGAACCAAAGACTCGTGCCCGGAAGAAAGCCTCGGATATCGCAGATGAAGACAAAAATAAACCCAATCAAGATGAGAAACCTCCCAAAGAACCCAAAAAAAGTGTAGGGAAACCTAAGGCTGTTGTTAAAAAAAGACCTCTCGGAATAAGGAAGACTTTAAGGAATAAGAAAATTGTAGCTGCTAAGGAAAAGCTACGGAATATTGTAAAGGTGCCGGGCAAGAGAGGCAGGAAGCCTGCAGTCAAACCGGTCCCTGAAATTTGTCAAGAAACCGTCCCATTGATACCTGCTTCTGAAATTAAAAAGGAACCACTTGATGACACAACACCTAACTCTAGGTCCTCAAGTCCTAAAACTGGCAGAAGACAAAGACTCAGCTCTGACATGCTCATGATGAAATCTGTACTCAATGATTCCCCAAGCTCAATAATGCTGGGTTCCAGGACCAGCCCTTACTCAATGCGTTCAGAGAGAAGTAATAGTCCATCTATGTTTGAAGGGAAACATTTGAGAAGTAGGAAGCCGAGAGGTGCAAAGAGCAAGCTCCTCAGTGAAGTGGTGATGAAAGAACAGAAGAAGAGACGGAGATTGCTTTCTGACTCAAAGGCCACTGAAGCTACAGAGGGTAGTGATGATTGTAAAAAATTAAAACGAGGACGCTCCTGCTCTAGGGACGGCAGTGAGTTTTCAAAATGCTCAGATGTGACAGAATCCGATGTAAGCTTGAGTGAAACACTCATAGACATGGAGAACAAGGAGCTCAACAAAAACATAGATAAACCTAAGACTGACCTAGATGTAGATATTGAAAATAATGTACAGATCTCGACTATTGCAAAAGTGCCTTCTCTTAAAGTTGACTCTAAATTGTCTGATGCCACGGGGGATGTAGAGCCTAGTTCTAATGTACAGGAAAAGGATAAGAAGAAATTGAGCTTAAAACGGACTACATCAGTAGACTCTGACAACAATAATAGTAATAGACTTAAGTTAGAAAATTTAAATACATCAGAATTAGAAGCAAAGTTGCCCAAGACTGAACAAAATACGCTTTTTGAAGAACGTAGTAGTATATTGACTAGCATGTCGAGGACATTCAATTCAAAGGAGGTTTCGAAAAACATAAGAAAGGCAAGACGTGGAAAGAAAGTAGCAGGAGCAGGAAGATCTAGTTGTGGGCCGGCTTCTAAGAATGGTATCAACAGCACAATAACAAATGATCAGGCTGATGAAAAACATGAAACATTGGACACCCTCTCTAAAGAAATTAATGATCTCATTAATGATCTTGATCAAAACATAGATCAGGATCAAGAAATAGCAAACAAGAACACGGTTCAAATGCCATCTAAACCCGTTGGAAAGTTTTATGGTCTACCAAAGCCTTTGGGAGATAGCAACAGTAGTGTTTCTCCAGATACACCTAACAAGGATAAAGATTTAATATCACCATTAACAAATGAAATGACGCCTTCAAAAAGTGATGATAGTGATAACATCCGACTTCAATATGAGGAAGATTCTGTTGAAAGGTCAGCCGATGCCCGGAGACTTGAAATACCATACAACTGTCCGGCTGTCGCCAGCATTGACAAGCTAATGGACAGGCTTAAGGAGTTTGAAGAACTGGACAAGAAGAGGCAAAGACAAGAGTCTGAAACAAAAGTAACGGACAGTAAGAGTGTCATGGTGACAAATGATGTTGTGTTGATACCCAAGTCCGGAGCAGACATCAAACCCCTGAAAGACATACAAACTGTACGGTCACCAGAGAAAATTATTGAAAAGGAGAATGTTTTAAGTTGCTTTGAAAATAATTCAGCTATTTCTATTGTTAAAAGGGATCAAGTGAGGAAGTCCATTGATGTAGATCTCCCTAATTCGGTGACGTTGATTAAGAGAAATAGCTTCAGCGCCCGCAAGGAGTCCACGAGCTCAAACCATTCAAAAGAATCTGATGCAATCAGCGTTTTCGAAAAATCCTTTGGCAAGGATGTAACACTGACTGAACTCAGGAAATCAGTAGACAAAGGATCATCTTCTGCTCAAATAGACCTGCATCAGTTTGCATTACATCCTACCAACACCAATCAGGCTCTAGTTGGTTTAGTTTTAGATTCCAGTCAAATATCCATCACTGCTCGTGTTGTCGAACCGAAAGTCACTGGCGATCAAAAGCGTAAGTCCAGTGAGTCAATCTCAAGAAAATCATCAGAAACTGGGATTGAAAACGAAGAAAAGATGACAACAATAGAAAAGATAAAATCGCCAACGCATCAGATGAAATCCCAAGCTATCACAATCATCCCGGCGCCGGTTGCCGTTAAATCTCCGGAGGCTGCGCAGGCGATGGAAACCGAAGTTCTTGCTCCACCGTTAGATAACGTAAAACCGGTCCCCGCAAGCATATCCGTCGCATCTGAAGTCGTGAACACTGCCGCGCTTGCAAATCCCGAAAAACAAGCTAATCTAGACGCAGATATAAACAATCACAATGAGACTGAGAAAACTGAAGCAGCAACAGTTCCTGATAACGAAACAGTCGTTCCTGACATTCCTGCAAAGGCTGAACCTCCTGTTGAAGTTAGAGATGAAATTAAACCTACCGTAGAACCACTTAAACCTAAAGAAATTCCGAAGGCTAAGGAAAGTATAGCAAAAGTTGTCGAGAAAAAAACAAGCAGTGATTCAAGGAAATCGATTGAAAATCTACCTGAAGTTAAACCTAAAAGTCCAAAAGTCAAATCCGCGCGTAATTCTATAGAGAATCAAGCCGGTCCCAGTAACATGATTCTGGAAACTCCCGAAAGTCAGAAGCGTAAAGAGAACGTGTTACGTACCCTCGGCCTGCTCACACACAAGGCTGCTAACGAGGCTAAGATAGAGAAGGCAAAAGAGAAGGAACGCATTTACGGCTCGAATTACTGCAGCTTGATGGGTAGTAAGAATAAATCTAAATCTGGAGACTATACTGGCACGCTTAAGACTGTGATCAAGTTGCCGCGTAATACGGGGGAGAGGGAGAGGAAGAGACAGAAGACGTCTTTGAAGATGACCTTCCAGAAGACCAAGCCGCGGTCGGGGAAAGTGGCAGTGGAGGTCGGCGAGGCAGCCGGCGAGGATCATTACACCGTGGAGAGACGCGAGGTGAGATTGAATTTCTTAATGTACATATTTCAAGACTTACTTAGATTTCTTTTTATGATGGTTAAATAAAGTAAGATGTTTCTGTTAATAATAAAAAATGTAATGAAACTAGAACACATCATATTAATTGAATATATAGAAAATAAAAGCTTAGAGCTTTTAAGTTCAATTTCTTTTACTGTTTATTAATAGTACAATAAAATGTAAACTATAATAGATATTGTGGTTTTTTTAAACTATGTACTACAAGAAGAAAAAGGGTTTTAAAAAAATAATTAAATAGTTTTTTATTCCGCAGGGCGGCGCTGGTGCGATGTCAGATGGTGGGCACAGAAAGTCACATTACAGTAATCGGCTTAACAACCATGGTGTGTGGACATCTACACTCACCCTCACAATGCAACACGGAGCTAAACACGCGAATCTAAACTTAATCCCCCCCATGGGCATCAGCACGGGAATAGTCCCGTCACTAAAAAATCTAAAAAAACTTTCAATAAACCAATATTAATGGCCCAAATGATAACAAAACCATAAACACTTGACACTGGCCAAATCCGCTGAGGGAGAGCCATAAACAAAAAAAAAGATAAATAATATTAACGGTACTTGTCCCCCCTCTCCCCTAGCCTAGAACATCGGCTACTGATGCCTTGCCCTATAAATTAGTCAAGGGTGTTTTATTCTTTTTTGTATTTAACAAAATACAAATTATTGTCTGTCTCTATTTTCAACATTATATGAGTAAATACAAAATTTATAAAAACTTAGCTCCCTGTTATATTGTTCAACTAAAGTCGAGTTTGATTAGCCTTTTACCTTTTCTAAAAGTTGTACAAAATCAAAGTTAATCACGTAAATACTTTTCAAACTTGACTTAGAGCTTTTTAAATAATACACTAATTCAATTAAACATAACTTAATCTAAGATATTAATTAAAAAAAAAGGTTTGTCTAAAATTATTTGGTTTACGGTGTTCTGTATTTCTTGTAATTTTTACTGTTTTATAAGGTACAAAAACATACAATATCAACATTAAGTCAGATACTGAATTAAAAAAAGGTATTTAAGAAAACAATTTTGACAATGAAATGTAAAGTTCTATGGTTGCAACCATAATGTTGGTCCTTCAAACCGGATTTTAATGCTATATTTCTTAATCTAACACTATTACTACTATAAAATATTTGTTTTAACTCTGACTGCCCCTGATTAGTATCGTCAATGTGGTTATATGTTTCACTATAAATGTATTACTACAAAATTCAGTATAACTACTTCATTACTTAATGATCTAAAAAACAATTCGTAACACCATAACATTGTTTCTATAGCCATTATTTGTCAAAAATATAGACTAGGCGAAGCGATATCCGCAATTGCAGGCGTTACTTACCTTAATTGATAGAGAACGAACGCATATAAAAAGTATATTTCCCCTTCTAATGCGTCTCCACCGTCATATCCACTTTTTCTTCCCATTCTTTCCTGATTAAAAGATTGGAAAGGAAGGGACTAAAATAAAGCCTCTTATGGCTAGTATGTATTTGAAACTCTAGCTTTTTCTATTACACTCATTGTTTTGCAGATGCAGAAGCGATTCCGGAACCGGAACCGGCGAAGGATACTCCAAATCTGGTGATACCAGAAAAGGCATCATCTTTTAGCATCCATCCAGACCGTCTCTGCCTAGATCAGTGCTTTTACTGCGGAGGAAAGTTTGGCCTGTTTGACACACCCTGTCATATCGCACAGATGAAGAGCACAGAACGACAGAGAAAAGTTCTTGACAGTATGTATTTGATAATAGTATGTTTCTGATTGAATCAGGTTTAGTGAGTTTGAGTGTGTTTTTCTATTTGATTAGCTGACTGGCGGATGCACCCAGGTAAGTAAAGTTGTTTTGTTGGCATGTCCATTTTTATATGTTCATAATTTTAATATCATTAGATGACAATATAAATAAAACCATGTAATAGAGAATACAATTATATTTCATTTTTATACAAATAAGAATTATTTTTGCTATACCACAATAATTTTAATAAAATGCTTTTCTAAAAATGTTCATATGAATAAAAGCTGCTCTTGTTTTCTTCACTTTGTCTACCTTTTCTTAAAATAAATTTAAAAGTTAAATAGCATAATGGCTATATCTTGATTTTTTGGTTCCTCTAATTCATTTTTGTCGTTAGGTCGATATTTCTAATTAAACTTATCTATGATTTTAAAAACTTCGATGTTATAGAAATCACTCATTTGTCTTAAATGTTGTAATTTATCCTTGAAGATGATGACTTCAGTGTAATGTTTTAACTTTGCAGATGAAGAGAAGCTGACCATAGACAGTTGTCTATGCGACGCGTGCTATAGACACGTGGATAGACGCGCCAACTGCCCCTCGTATCGCAAAAGGCCGCTTGTCAAGCCACTCACCCCGCAGCTACCCACACAGCCTGAAAATGTGTAAGTACATATGTTTATTCGACATTATAAAAACTTTTTTTCACTGTTGAAATTCCAGACTTTGAATTACAAATGTCAAAATTCAAATGCTCACAACAACGAAGGCCTTTGCCTTTGGCTAAGGATTTAAGTAATCATGGCAAACTTGCTTCTTTACTGCTATTGGCTTGTAGTTTTTTGCCAATTTACTCATCCCTATATTTAATAGCTTTAAAAATAAATAGTCTAAAGCGTGTCGTTAATGTAGGGCTTGTCATTAAAAAGTGTTATTTAAAAATACACTGTGGTTGCTGACACATAACAAAGGAATATGAATTGATTTGGTAAAAAACTTTCATTGCTTTTTTTACACATATGAAGTAAACATACTGTGCCAACCCTCCGTAGGGACAAGGGCAAGTTCATGATGACACAAATGAAGTGTCTCCATTATGAAACATAAATATTTGCAGCAATGAAAATCCTCCCAGTCCTACGGAGGACGACAGTTCAGAGGAGACGAAGTTGCTGCGCGAGGTTCGAACCGCTACTTGCCACACGGCGGGCTGCGGCGCCGGCGCTGAGCACTCGGTGCGCAGGAAGTGGCTCATTAAGATGCGATCCAGTGTCAATAAACTGGTAAGCAAATAACAACTTTAATAATATAGTTTATACTTGCTAACTGTAACTAATAATGTAGTGTATACTTGCCAACTGTAACTAATAATGTAGTGTATACTTGCCAACTCTCACTAATAATGCAATGTATACTTGCCAACTGTAACTAATAATGTAGTGTATTCTTGCCAACTGTAACTAATAGTGTAGTGGCAAGTATTGCCAACTTTAATAATATGATCCTTAAAGCCAACTTTAATAATATGACGGAGGAGGAGATGCACAGAAATTGGACATTTCCCCTCCCTATGCACTATCACCGTCAAATTCACTTTTCCTTCCCATTATTTCTTTATAGGAAAAGGGACAAAAATGAGTTCTCCGGTAGTCAAATATTAAAGTTTACGTGGAATTGTCTCTACTTACATGTCTTGTTGGCTTGCTGGCGTCTACCACTGTTAGTTTTATGGTTTAACAAAATGTATCTTATTCCATTGTGTTACAGTTGAAGTTGGAGTGCGACTACCCCGGACTGCACACGATCCCGCTGTGCGCGGAGCACTACCGCGCGCTCGCGCCGCTGATGGCCTGCGTGCTGTGTCGCCGGCGCATCACCAAGCATCACAACGTGCATTTTATACATCATGTGAGTTTCCACCACCCTCACACCCTCACACCCACCAACCCCCACACCTAAACACAAAAAAAAAGATTTTAAGATAATGACATTTCCGAATGTCTCATCAATACCAAAACCTAAGATAGCTTATTAATTTTTTTTTTATCATAATTTAACCCTTACATAAAAAAATGATCCTTTTGTATATATACATATAACTATATAAAAATATACTATCATAATTTGATGTTTCTATGTTTTTATAGCCCAAAGAAGCTACCCATATACATTTTTTTTGGTTTCCTATACTAATCTATACTATTGTTATAAAAAGGAAAGATTTGTATTTTTGTATATATTGAAATAACTCAAAAACTGCTGGACCGATTTCAAAAAATTCTTGCACCATTAAAAAGCTACGTTAATAGTGAGTAACATAGGCTGTTTTTTTTTTACAATTTTTTAAATTTCGCGTGAACGAATTTGCGAGCAACAGCTAGTCTTAAAAAAGCAATCTTGCCACGATAAGGGTTAAAAAACTACGAACACTTTGAACGGATACTGAAGTAAATCCGTCATGTAGATTTTGTACGAGAAATAAACACTAAAGTAATTACTAAACACAGATGCAATATAAAAGGTGTACAATAAGCATACTCAAAGACAAAAATTACGATCTTCAAAAATTGGCAATGTTAGTTACAAAAGAAGCACAAGTGAAACATGGCGAAATTTAAATGTGTGTATAAAATACTAGCTTTTGCTCGCGCCTTCGCCAGCATGAAATTAAAAAATATATGCCTATGTTACTCACAGATAAATTACCTTTCTAATGGTGAAAGAATTTTTAAAATCGGCCCAGTAGTTTTTGTGTTATTTGAATACATACAATAATACAAATCTTTTCTCTTTATAATATAGATTGAAAATTTAATAGTCGTATAAACTAAACGAGATTTAAATCGTATAAAATAATACATAGTATAGCATTTTGTAGACGATAGTAAAAACTGTTATTCGAATTGGAAATACTGGGAAAAAAAACATTACAAACTCTCAGCTGTACAATATTCAAAGTTTAAAGCAAACACAATTACCTTAAATTAGTTTGAAGTTTACGTCATACGTCATACTTAAAAACATTTTAACCAAACATAGAACACCGGTAATTATCTTATTTGTTTAATCATTAGTAACGAGAAGAGCTATTCGAACAAACACTAACTTAAACAAAAACTAACGACTAGTAAAGAATTCTAGCTTATCTATTACAAACTAACACAATATAACTAGTTAGGGAGTGTCTTCACTGATTAACATTTTTTTAAACTTGTCTATTCTATACTAATATAAAGAGGAAAGATTTCTATTTTTGTATGTATTTGATTCGCGCAAAAACTAATGGGCCGATTTTAAATCTGCTTTCACCATTAGAAAGGTTATTTGTCTGTGAGTAACATAGGCTATATTTTGTATTATTTTTTAATTTCACGCGGGCGATGTCGCGACCAACAGCTAGTAATATTATAAAGATGAGTGAGATGAGACTTGTACCAGGAACAACTTAATTAAATTAAAATAATTAAAGCTTCATATTTTTGATTATAACTATTACAAGAAAACTACTTATATTTAGCAAAATAGATGAGAATATAAAAGTGGTGGATAACATGAAAATATTATAAAAAGATTCAATTTGTATGAACGCAGCCTTATCCCACTCTAGAAGTATCATCTTAAAACCACAAAAACCGCTAAAGTATATAACTCGAGGCGTAAACATATTAAAGCAGAACAAAACGGTGTGAGAACGCGATAAGAAACAATTTATCTATACATATAATAAAAATAGAGTGTCTGTTTGTAATATCAAAAGAAAATTCCATATTTCGGGAAAATGTTGTGTTTGCGTAGCTGATAACGAAAATCGCGTTTAATTTTTTTTTTTGTCTGTCTGTCTGTCTGTCCGCAAGACGCGTTTGTTCTGGGTAATCTCCGAAACTGGTGGGCCGATTTCGATCGGACTTTCACTGGAGGGTAGCTGACTTAGACGGGCATATTAGTTACTTTTTTATCTTAATATTGCGTGGACGAAGTCGCGGGCAACAGGTAGTTATCTATATTATCTTACTTATATTATAAATGTGAAAGTTCATATACAAAGAATGATGGATCCATCCAGATTTTAGAAGGTATCTCCAAAAGAGTGAGGGGTCTCGATTAAATTTGGCATAAAAGTAATACAGTCGGGAAGAACACATAATAAGTTTTTTTCCGCGGTAACAGTCGTCTTGATTTCATGTAGATTGCTACATAAAACCAAGACCCGAAAATGCATATTCATTCGATCATGTTATGCTATTAGATCTTGATACAATGAGGTCACAAATACCAACATGATAGGATAAACAGTAATGATAAACAATGGGCAAATATTTAACAAGACAATAGTTAATATCTGTGCAACAATTGCGTCAGTTCTCAATGATGATACGCGAAATTACATACACGACAAAGTATAATTACTGTATCATACACTACAAAGTATTATAAAAAGAAAAAAGATACTAAAATGTAACAGGGTTTCCATTTTCTAAATATTCTAAAAAAACTTTTCTCTCTTTCACTCAAGTGGATATCAACTAAATATACTTCTCAGCCCACAACAGTCAATGTTCTCCATGACACGGGGGGCAATAAGGGATCCATATATGTGCGCGTACAATTACGCAATATAATAAATATGTCCCTCGCGTCCATCGCTTCCGGACTGCGGACTTTGACCATGTTGAATGACATGATAGCAACGGGACACAAATCATATTCGATTCCGGCCTTTGATGTGCAAACATGCTCCCGGCACATCATTGCAGAGTCTATTACGCATTTGCAATTTTTATTTATTACTAGCTTTAGCCCTCGACACCGTCCTCGTGGAATTAAAAAAAACAAAATAGAGTAGCCTATTTGTTCGTCCAGACTATCCTCTACGTCTATGCCAAATTTCGATGAAGTTAATTAATTCGAGATCAATTAAGTCGTTTAGGCTACAAACTCTAACAAACATCCATCCATCCATGTAAACTTTCGCATTTATAATATTAGTAAAATTCGTCCACGTGAAA
>JAOCNA010000006.1:790741-802980 GCA_026546675.1 Papilio helenus
TAACTATATTTACTGTAAGGGCAGCAGAGATATTATATAAAAGATTTTAAAGCGGAACAAATTTGTCAAAACCTAATAAATATGTAAAAATAACTATTTTGTAGACCATTTTTAAAGACAGTGAGCAAAATCACCAAAATGTTTAAACCATTTAAATAAACAAAATGAATATTTAATTGAAGTTTAACTTCTCTTGCAGTCAACATAAGATGTAATGCATAGTTCACACTCGACTCGTGAATTAGTCAAGTAATTTAGTAACTAAAAAACACTTACTAAATTACTCGGTACTTGACTAAATTAACAGCATAGTGAGAACTAGGTTTAGTCTTCCCAATAAAATAATAGACACATTTGTCACAGAGATTTATCTATCATAGACCTCTTAATATATTGCTTTCTTTCATTCTAAAAATAAAGTTGAGTATTTTCTACCGTAATAGACCCCCAACAAGTTTTCCATGGACCCCAGAGGTCATGGACTACTGAGAGTTCCTGATTTATCATAACTGTCAAATTCCAAAGACAAAATTGTTTAATTCTGTTTACAAAATTACTCTTCATGGGTTCTTCTCTTTTTGCATTTTTTTTAAAAAAGCAGATTACCTATAGGATCCTAAAAATATACAAAAATTGATAAGTCTTGTTTGGTTATAATTGGACTTTTAATCGTTAAATAATTTTTACAAGTTGACTTATGACTTAGTAATTAGTTCTGGCTTAAAAATTACTTGTATACTATAGAAAAAATAGTTTTGTCTGATATCTTAGGTGATTTGCACATGAAATTATTGTATAAGTAACTAACTTCATACAGAATATGAACTTGTCTATAATATCTCTGTGTCAAAATGTACATTAGAGCTTAGCCAAAAATATAAAAATTCTGGCCTGAAGCCGCTATTTCATGTACAGTTGGGATAATACACGGTGTTCCACTTAAAAAAAATTGTTACTTGCAACAAGATAAATGCAGGCAAATAAGCAATTAGCATTGAGTTATGCAAACGGGAATAATAATGAAATTAGTACTTGATTTCTTTTTCTTTTATAGTTTCGAGTCTCAATGCGTATGAACTAGTTTAAGCACCGCTAGATTCCCTGATTGTACATTACATGTAGGCGTAAAATTAGTTTCATTTTCTCCGTAGTTTAGCGAGGGTTTTTATATTTCTGGTTATGCTATAAACGATTACTATTGAACGATTTTATTAGTGCCTGTCCAGCATCTGTACAAAAACCACGTCATTGTACATACCAGAGATCCCCTATTGTAACAATGCTCACGTTTGTGTGTTATTTGAAACATATATATATCAAATGTTAAGAGTTACTCGTATTTTATTTGGTCCAATAATATTAAGGTCCAATGTTATTGTTAGTGTACAGAACTGCGTTAAGGCGTTGCTTTCCTCCTATTGTACGTATTTAGAATTTTAATGTACTATTTTATATGACAACGAAGCTTTTTTTAAATTTGCAATCTGCATTGGTTTGAAATAATTATGTAATTCATACCGCCTTAAATTTAGATGTATAAAATTCTGTTTGCTGTTGTTAATTTTACTGTTCTCTAATTACGTTTTATATAAGGTGATATTTAAATTAATTTGATGGGAATGAAATTGAGCAATAAATTGACTGTAAGCTGAGAGAGTATTTTTGTAATATTTTGGATGATAATTGAAAGCCGTTAACAGCTGTCATTGTCAGCTATATTTTTTTATTGCATGTCAAAAACCAAGTTAAATCATGCTACGTGATTGGTTATAACTCAAGCACGAATGACCATAGATTATATAAATAAAATCAACAATGTATAAGACATTTAATTCTTTTAAATAACTGTACTATTTTAAATATAATAGTGTAATATACTATGAGTATGTCATTGATATATATAGGCTTTTGCATTATCTTGTTTACGCCTTGAATTTTCTGCTTAATTGCATAATGCCACGCAATTATGACACTTAAGTCATATCTAGTAACGTCTAGATCTGTAATTCTGAGGCATGCAAATGCTCACTTAACCAATAATCCATATGTATCCGCTGTTAAAACATATAAAAATAGTATATAATCGCTAAAATGCGCTATTTTTGTAAACAATTTATATTTGTTGTAATATCATGTGTTAAGTTTTGTATCGGACTTAGTGTAGGCATGTAAATTGTATCTTATATACTCGATGTTTCGGAAAACAACGCCTTTATGCTTGAAATTGTTATAAAACGTATTTAAGGTATTTGGAAGTATCAGAGTTTCGATTTGTTCCCGCCAGATGCCGCCCCGCGGACCCATAATCCCGATGTTTAGTTTCTTCCAAAGATAGAGTGTTAGTTTAAAATATTATCATTTAGTTCGAGGTATAAATTTGTCTAATAAACATATCCTTATCTCTTGATAATGTATTTTTATTTCTTCTCTTCAATATGTCAGAAATATAAAGTAAAAATCCTTGCCCTTCGCTTTGGCGGAGAAATAAATGCAAATATAATAAAGAAGCTGATTGGAAGTTAGGATTTTTATATTCTTGGTTAGACTATACCTGTCTTATAAATAAAAAACTGACATACTTTCTTTTAAATGACTGCTTACATTCAAGGCAATAGTGTGTTTAAACATAACAGTGCCGGATTAGCCATATAGCAAGAGTAGCAAATGCTACGGGCCCCGCGCTCCAACGCCTATGACTAATAAAAAATATTAATTTAGATAGATGCGTAAAATATCTTGCATGCCTTAAACGCGAAGAGCTTAGGCTATGCTTTACTTCCACTTGAAAAATTAAAACTCGGCTTCGTCACTTTAAAGCTTAAGTAGATATTTTACGATTTTATTAACGCTAATGTTCTAATGTTTAACTAAAATTAAATTTACAGTTTTGTTTTATTTAATACCTTAAACTTGAGAACCTATAGCAAACCAAACCCCTTGACAGAATTTGCTACAGGCTAGCCCTGGCTTAATCCGGAACTGATACATAACACTTACACAAACACATTTCTTCTCTGACAAAACTAGAATCGCGTGATTGACAATGAAATCCTATCTACTTATATTTATACCGTTTATATTATTATACCGAGAATGCGTCTTGATATTTTTCCAGGATAGAAGGGAAGACAAGTAGATATCGAAAGATTTTTCTTTTCTTTGTTTTAATTGTAAAGTTTTATGGTATTCTAGAAATTGCAAAAATGAAAAGGCGATTTATAGAATAATAATACGTTTATTGTTATTTATTTCTTTTTACAATTTATATACTTAAATCAAGAAAATTACATACATATATTCGTTACTTTGAAATAAAAAGCTAGTTTCTTTACACTAACATAGTCAAAAACATCTTTGGAAATAGAAGATTCTATGATAAACAACTTAAAAATAATATCTATCTTAAAAATAAACTACACGTAATATTAATAATCTTATGGTGTAATAAAATTATGTTTTAAAGGTCTTTTACATTTTATAATTATTTTATATCTAAAGTATATGGAATTGTAATTTATTCTTTCTTTTTAGCGTATTTCGTAACCCCCTTTGTTCTCTTCCACTTCATACGTCTATTTTGAAACCACACCTTTACCTGAAATTAAAATTACTTTAAAGAAAATGAACAACGCCTAAAAAATCTAACTCCGTACAATATGTATGTACAAAATATAATTTTCTCGGCTAATATACGCCGAAACAATATCCACTCCTACCTCATAACCTATCTAAAAGTGTACCTGTCTCTCAGTGAGATGCAGCGCAACCGCAATCTCGTAGCGTCGCAAACGCGTCAAATAGTTTGCGCGGGAAAATTCCGCCTCCAAACTGCGGATTTGCGCTTTTGTGAACGCCGTACGCTCCTTGCGACCTGACGACCGCACATCTGCTGGATTAATGGCAAATATGCGTGGTTTAGTGGCCAGTACAGTTGAACAGCAGCGCACAATAACTGGACTGGCTATCAAATGGTACAGTGTTAACGCTAACGGTACCAGTGGGTCGTCGCAATGTCCATATGTACTGGCCAAGTGTGAACCGGTCATGATACTCAGTTTAGGAAATTTCAAAATCAGCGCCATCTAACGCCTAAAATCGTAAACAATTTTGAGTATTAAAAACTGCCGTAAAGAACATAAAAAAGACGGCTAGCTATCCACATTCTTTTAAACTTTTAAAATCATACAATGGCTAAAACGAATCTGCTTATTGTGATTTCTATACAAATAAATTTAATCTATCTTCCCTAGGATGTATAACGTTTATCAGATGGCAGGCGCCGGCGCCGTTGCAGTTGTTTGTCGTTTGTTTTACGATTTTCCTCCCACAGGTGGGTTTTACGAGCGATTTACTGCGCGGAATCGCATTGCAGTCGTAAAGGAAACCCGTGTTATTGTTGCTGATATCATTGTTTATTTAACTTAACTGACTAAACAACAGAAGAAATATGTAAAAGGCGTTGATGTAGATTGTTAAATAAGAAAGGACCTAATATAGTAAATCATCTTACTAATGTTATAAATGCAAAAGTTTAGATGGATGAATGTTTGTTAGTTTATAGCTTAAACTGCTGAACGGAACTCGATAAAATTTGGCATGGATGTAAAAAGACTCCGGAAGAACACAAAGGCTACTTATTTTTGTTTTTTTGAATTCTACGCGAACGTAATCGCGGACGAAAGCTAGTACAGATATAAATTTTAGAGATTGAAAATGTTTGCTAACTTTCGTATTGTTAACAAAATATTCCTAAAGTAGTCAAGTCATGGTAAAGGTATACAATGCCGGGAAATGAAGTCAAGCATTCACAAGTAAAGTGTCCACGTAAGCAAAGAAATGTAAGCTACGAAAATAAACAATATGGGAGTCTCTAATGTTAACGAAGTTGTCATTTATCTTGTCAACTTATATTGAATATCTAAGTTAGAAAAAAATAAAAATAATTTTACCATCTTCACTAAGACTAGACGTCGTTCTGGCTTCCTCCTGCTTCACGCAAACCTGGCTCTCCCACTGTCGCCACTCCCAGTCTCCAGCCATCTCCTGCCCATCCTGACCCTCGATCCTCTCACTCCTGTATTCATAGAACATCGGCAAGTAACCAGGAAGGACCTCTGGATTAGTAGATTCCTGGTAAAAACCATGCTCGAAGAAACCATCCTCATGGTTTACTTCACTATCTTGTATGTAAAAATTTGCTTTTACAAAATCCATTGTTAAACTGTATTATTTCTATTTTACAATGTTATACGGAAATGTACATTAAATTCTATACGTTTTTCATTATTATTGATTCTTAAAAGTTTTCTTTATTATTAACAGCTATGTTTCTTGAATTATTAAACAAAGCTTTCGTAATAAGCCTGAATGAAGACTGGACAATATTCCGTGTTGATGCGCGGGCGCATATAACGAGGCGGGGCTTAGCTTTTGGGCGGAGACTAAAGTCATTAGGGGTCTTGATTAATGCTTTGAAATCATTTCGAATATATTATGAGATTTTACCGGGTAACTACAAGTTAGAACTATAAAAAGTATTGAAACGTAATAAAAATAATTTTGTTAAGTGAGCACTGCCTTCAATATATTATAGAAAAAATGTAAAACTTTAATCTTTCAGTTACTTGAATGAGTTAAAAGTGTTAGCGTGTATTTATGTATTAGTTTTCTGTTATTTTACTTATAACTATTGCAAATAATCTCTTGGATTGTGCTAGAAGATGTATCACGAAGACGGTTTGATAGAATTTGAACCCACGACCACCATATCGGTAGTTACCCTTAACCATTATACTAGTGGCGCTTTAAGTCACATATTACAATTATATTTACTTAACTTAAATGATAATTGAATGATTTAAGTGAGAAAGTAGGAGTTTAATGTGTTGTTTATTGAAGGGATGTTTAGCGAAATCCCCCGGGAGATGTCGCGACGTTCTCACGACCACCCTACAACATCGGCTGTTGAATGACATGATTGCTGTCCGGAAAGATTGCCGGCGACCCTTATATAAACATCAAGAGATATTTAATATTTAAAATGTATCTACAATAAAAATTACAGATTAAAAATAACATTCATATTATGCTTAATCAAAGATTATGCAATATTCTATTAAACTTTAGGAAGCGAACGTCACGTTATTATATAACGAATTTCTTTCTTTCTTATTATAGACCGGCAACTCCTCTATAGTTCCTCTTGTATTGGGATCTATGGACATCGTTGATCATCTCGACGTTTGATTTTTTCATTAGTTATTTAGGTTATGTTACTTACTCGTGCTCAAACTATCGTCGATAAATACATTTTAAAACATGATATCTGTATGTCGTATAAATAATATTTCCATCACAGTTTTGACTCCTGTGTATGAGTCAATATTTTGACAGCTGTGTAGGTGTTCGACGAGTTACGAACGACATCATATTTTTTTAACTTTTCTGCTTTTTTAACGCACTCGTGTCATCATTTAAAGGGGAGTTGATGTCATGGCTCTTGGTAAAAACAATATCGATAATTTATGCACGCCCAGTACCTGCCAGTGCGATCTTTTAATTGCCTAGTACTTACCACTGTTTCCTGTTGTAGGGACTATGTTCAAAGCTTTAAGACCACCAAAACTTACGTCAACTTTGTATGACTTTTAACACGTAATTATATGTTATTAATGACCTGTTCAGAATTTCGTCATTGTATCTTGTACATATAAATAGGGTTGTCACTTTTCATAATATATTCCAATTACTAGTCATTTTCACACAAATTAAAACAAAATAATTTTCAAGCTCCATGTTAACTATTTATTCATACCATAAAGCCGTCAAGCTTGTTATAGGCAAGAAGTTTGGGAAGAAAAAAAATGTTAAATCAATTCTAGGGACGATAATCGTAAACTAACATTAGCAAAAACAAAGTTGGGATAGTTAAAAAATTAAGTACTTTACGTGTTTTGACAACCCTACAACAGCTACAGTTGTGTCCGCTCTGATGAGTTTAGCAGACACGCTTAAAGTCGGGCCCCGGTTGTTTATCGTCCGCCACTTCATTATATATCTGTCACATATTTAGGCTATGTTTCGACATACATATAGTTAAGATAACGTCCATATCTTACTAATCTTATAAATGGGAAAGTTTAGATGCATTGATGTTACTTCGTATCTCCAGAACGTTTTCACATCTTGCTGATGCTTGCATCGATGTAGAACATAGTTTGGAAGAACACGTGGTTACCAATTAAATTTTATTTTATTCTGGTTCTGGGCAGACTGATTTGCGGGAGTCTTCATTTGACTTGTTAACATTCTTATTGTGTCGTAACAATTTTCCGAAATATAAATGAATAAAGGTAATTAGTTAAATAAAATAAGAGTTTTCCTTAAAATACTTTATTTTAAATAATACAGGAAAATACAATTTATGATCAATTATGCCACTAATATCAATTCCATATTTACTCTAAAAATATAATGCAAAAAGTAATTTTTAAAATACATCAAATATGTATAATTGATTTAATTTATAGCGGGATTTAAATTTTTTTCTTAGTTTTTTTTAATAATTGTCTATGGATATTTTGCCTTTCAATAGACAAGAAAGCGATTTAGAAAAAATATTTTAATGTCTATTAATTATATAAGGGGAATAATAGCTTACAGCTTCGTCTTTTTTTTGAATTCTTTTTACTTTTTTGTACAACTAATAAAGCAAGATGCGGATTTATCTTTATAATGAATAGTAGATTGACTGAAACCATTGCTTACAAAAATTTTAATCTAAAATACTAATATAAGGCTTTTATATATTAAAATAAGCTAAAGCAGTCTATGTAGTTCTCTACAGATAAAAAATCTTCTTTAATGATTTCTTTTTAAGCATGTTACTCTAATGATTTTGTAACATTATTTTGAAAGTTTATTTGCATTCCTTACACTTATATAAGCGGATTTAATAAGCAATCAGTTTTGTATTGTTAAGCCTGCAAGTAAACACATTATTTTATTTATTATATACTTAGAAAATAGAGTACATTTAAAATGAATTTCGAATCTCTTATGGTTTTTAAAAACATTTCTTTGTGTCAAAAATGAACTTTAACCTAAAAGTTAGAAGCTATTGCAGCAGATGTTTAAACAGATTTTAAAGAGAATGTCTTAAAATAATTTAAAATACGATTTGACCTTATGACGACCAAACACGGAATACATAGGAGCGGTTCTATTTTTTAGCAGTGTCTGAATTCGACAAAGAACGAAGCTGGAATATTAATATCGCCCGCTCGTATTGCTACGGATTAAATTAAAAAACCGTATGACGTCATCAAGCGGAGCACAACGCCCATTCATGTTATTTCACTACAATGCTCAGTGGGACGCGACATGAAATATATTGCATAAAACATTGAGAACATAACAAGAGCATTCTGTATTCGACTAGAAGAGCATAAAGTTAACACCATGGTTCATGTGTATTGTTGATTAGTTAACACTTGCAAACATTAGCAGCAAAACATACAATTTTAGCACTTCTCATATATTTATAGATCCTAGAAAATATTGGTTGAACAAGATTATATTGACGCATTGTAAAATTACTTGTAATTTTACAATTTCTCGGTCTTACTATACTTAACTGACATAAGTACTTTTTATGTTAATGTAATTAATAGACTGTTCTATAATTAAACGAGTAAAATACATCTTGAGTGATTGGCAGGTCATTAGGAAGACGAATTGTAACGCTTAGCTAGGGATTAGCCTTGTTAATATTAATTGTCCAATAATAATTTATGAGCTTCACCATTAGCACAAACGAGGTATTAATAGACAATGTAGTGCTAATTTCTAAACAGCTCGTTAAATCAGCAGCTAAAAACTAGACGAATATCTTCAAAATTAAATTGCATTTAAGAATACTTAAAAGATTTAACGTACGATGAAATTTATAGGGTTTCAGTAACAGTAGTTTTAAAGAAATTGTTTAATTTGTCGTTAAATTATTTAGAATATTAATATTATTGGTACATTAATCCATAGCACGATTAATTATCCGCACAAAAAGTACGACTCGATGATTTATGAAAGTAACCTAACAGGACAAAGGGAAACAAAAAATATATGAAAACAATTTATTCCGCTCAGCGGCTGCAGATGACGTTGATAAGCTCGTTACAGGACTTAGCTTTTATCTTTGCTTTAATTTAAATAAACTTTACAAGGAAATGAGAAAACCGTCAAGTGGACCGATGCTCAGATCGTTAGCTTGTGGTAGCGATAAATACATCAGATGTCGCTTTAATCCAAGTAACATTTTGTTATTTGTTAAATTTTCTTATTAAAATTTATTTCAACAATACATTCCGTTATAGACTCGGACTGAGTGATAATTAAAAAAGTTCTAAGGATTTAAAAAATTGGTCCACGTTACTGTTTAACTCCATAAAATTAGAGATTTGTTTTTTTTTTCTAAATCGCTTGGCTATTAATTGGTCTGGAAAATTGATATCCTCCTCAAACGTCCAAGTTTGATTAATGGGAATCCATTAACATATTTACCCGTAAACTTGAGCTGTAATAGTAAAGTTTAATACAGGCGTTTCTTGCTAATTTTCTCATGTAACAACAGATACAAAATTGATCTTAAAACCAGCTTATAAATGAAGTTAGAATGGGTAAGTATTCATGAGAAGATTATTAAAGCAAACTAGGTGTTTTCTTGCAGTTAAAACTATCGGCAGAACGATATTTAGAACTCATAATTTCATATGAGAACCCAACGCGCATATTATTAAAATAACAGTTAATTTTATTTTCAACTTGTTTTCTAGTCAGTTTATTCAAACAAGAGGTCTGCAAACGCGGTCAAACTAAACAAACTGCCGGTCTGTTGTTCCCGGTGCGGCAAATGAACTCGCCGGCACACAATGGAAACGCGCCCTGTGCTTAGTGCGGGCTAACATGCATTCTAAATTGTATTGTTGATTTTACTCCTTTAATGCTATGCACAAAGCTTGGCTTAGTAATCAAAACTTAGACTATCGATTTCGCTATTGCGAATATGGAGTTTCTAAACTACATACGTATACATTATCGTTCGCGTATTTATTGGGTAGGTAAGAACATAATTTAGACTCATCTATGCCTTTTTGTTCTAATTTTAATCACAATATGCGTCATAAAAACATACGCCTCTGCAGCTGTAGGGTTTTATACTGACAATAGGCAAGTGTCTTTGTGACTTGATCCGCGGGGTAGCGAACAAATGAGTATCCTGATGGCTCGTGCTCTAATCCCACTATACCCGGCCGAACGATAAAGGTTGATCCGGGTTCCACGGCCGGATTAATGTGACCGTCTCGCGTTTGCGGTATTTGAATACATGAACAATGGCAAAGAGAGAACATATTGTTTGAAATATTCCTTATCAGTGTAGTAACACGTTACATGCCACTTAGTTTTTTCTTCGTAAAAGTGAACTCGCCAGTTAAGTTTGTGATACTGAACATGTTAATGGTAGAAAATCTAGGTACATATTTGATTCTTAATTTTATAAATAAAGAGAGCCTACTAATCATATCGATAAATCAATAATTTATGTCTCATTTACATCTAGACCTAGTTTGCAGCTTCGTTCCCACCGGAATGCAAAGTGACCTAGAAAAACTCGAACGTGTCACGTTCAAGGCAACTAGACCGGATTAAAATAACCGCTAAAACCTAGATAACTACTTGAAGCTACCTTGAGGTAAGTATCGTAATAAGTTATAAGATAAGCCTACTTCGGGCTTTTAATCCCGAGGTCGTAGAAAAGACGAAGCCATTCTCTGGTCATTGTGAAAAACATAACACATTCAGTGCTTGAAGTGTTCACTTTGTGTAAGGGACTAAGAAGATAGGATAAAAATTTGTTTTTTTAGTCTCTTATTGCTAATGTAAATGACTCACCTCACTGAAGAATTCGTCCATGAAGCCGCCTTCAACGGCGACATTGACGTCGTCGGGCCCGACGTCATCGTCGTCGCTTTGCGCCTGCAAACAAATAAAAACTAATTTATTTCACAGAACTAATCGTAGAAGCATAAAGCTGATCGTAGATAGCACTTTTTAACCTTTTACATTCACATATGGAATGTTCTCATTGCAATAGCGAAAAGGTTGGTCGTTTTACAGCAGATTGGGGAACTTTTTACGTTAATTAATCCTTTGAACATTAAGACTTCAGCCCAAATTATATTTAAAAGATTGCCATTCATAAGTGTTGAAGGTAAAAAAAGATTTATACATCTACATAGACTCGACAGATATCACTGTCTATTTTACTTTCAACAATCGTTTCATTTTTAGTGGTATAAAAACTAGGTCTAGTGTATAAACTCTCGTTTGCAAATAAAAAAAAATTGCAGCTAAAACGACGCTGACGTCGGGAGATTGGGTCAAGGCGCGGCCGCGTGACGGTGCAATTATTGTACTTTGTGAGAACCTACAATTTAAAAATTCTAATTTACAAGCACCCTTATAATTGGATGGGATAAATATGAAAAGGCCTCGCTCGAGCTGCCCTCGAAAACGAATGTTTTTGCATATTTCAGTTAAGGGTTTTTTTTTAATAAACGGAAGTTCTATAAAATTGATAGTGTTCAAAGTTTCTCGATTACTTTGACCATTTAGTTTCGGCAAAGATTAGGTATATCTTTGTAATTATTATCCTGAAAATTATTTTAGATTTAAATTTTTTATACCTCGACTCATTTGTAAAAATATAAAAAGTGAGTTCATGTTCGCGGATAGAATTTTTTTGTTGGTCCATTTAATTTCCCAGCCGACAGCAAGTATTCGAGCTTTTTAGCCTTATTTTATCAACTGCTACAAAATGTATGACTTTAGATACAAAAACGTAATGTAATATGTATTTTTAGCTTTGTGTTGACTATGGAAACATCGTGAATTTTTAAACATACTTCCACACTCTTTGTTTACCGCCTGCTGCGTCACAAAACGCGTAAACATAAATTAATCAGTACAGGTAGAATTTAGTTGAAAAAGGAAGACTTCACTTTAATAAATGACTAGCTGTTGCTCGCGACTTAATTCACGTGAAACTAGAAAACATAGCCTATGTTACTCACAGATAACGAATTTTTGAAACCGGCCCAGTAGATTTTAGTTATTTCTATTCATACAAAAATTTAAAAATACAAATCTTTCCTCTTTATAATATTAGTATAGATAATGTCAGA
>JAOCNA010000006.1:902456-913755 GCA_026546675.1 Papilio helenus
ATGACTAAAAGACTATAAGCTTACTAGAGTTAATAGTCATATACAAATTTGAAATTACAGAAATATACAAAACTGTGTATACTATGGATAAACAAAACAGGATTACCCTCTCGTGTATAGTTAATTGAATCGAATTATACGAAGCAAACCAATTAATATCTTGCCCTCCCGTCGACCGCATCCGCAGACGGAGGTCTAAGACGGACCAATTATTCTTGAGGATGTTAGCAATAAGTCAGTTTCAGTCAGCTCTGTTGACCGCCGTGTCTAACACCGAACGAGGGTCATTCATTTAAGTTCAACCACCTTGTTAGTAACTGTAAACCTTTTAATAGTAAACAATGTAAAGACGAATATCTCTTTAAATTATTTGCATATTACCTAAATTGTTAAACAACTAACCATATTTTAAAGACTTTAAACAAGAATGTTTTTTTTATTACATGTATTTAAATCTGTATAAAACAAATGCAAAATCCGTAGTCCTTTAGCATCTGCACTGCATCGATTATAAATCGTTAATGGAATTCAAATCGAGTTAGTTACTCGCAGCGTCGGATATTTACTCCTGTCAGCGAGTGAACGTGCGGTATTTACGAGAAACAGCGCCGTAAAAGATTCTCTCGTCTGAAAGCGTCGATGTAATGCAATCGAGTGTTATTCGCTAGGAAATTGAACCATAATCATTGACGGCTAAAGCGACTCCGTTCACCAAATCCTGTGCGATAAAACTCTAAATAAAAACACTTCTATATCGACACGGATTTGCTCCGATATTGAATTTGAAACCTCTTTCATGATACTGTTATGGCCTTCGATGAATTTTGTCAAGCGTCTCTGATATTAACTTAATATTCGTTTGCTTTTTCACATTCGATGCAGAATATGCAATAAATGGTGTATTTATTTGTTTTCATTTGAGGTTTTAATTAAATCGGGTTTAAATATTACTAAATATTCGCTTCAATGAGAAAATAAGTGTTGTTACTACAATTAAATAAAATTAAATGTTCACATTTCAATATTTACATGCTTCAAATTTATTACTTTGTCATTTTAATGTATTTACGAGTTACCATAATCCCATAAAAATTGATTCCGACGCAAACTTTTTAACAGATTCGTTTTTTGTCTATATACAAAAATGTCGGTTGTTACAGAAGTCAATACGGCGCAAACTGTTGCCAATTTGGCTAAGCTAAAAGCCCTACGACCAATGACATGGCGAAACGCCAAGCGAAGGCCGTAATCCTCAAAATTCCTTGCATCTCTAAACTCTCATTTAATTACATTTTTGGAATAACTTCAAATACCCAGCAAGTTGTTAAAATTTGTAGCAGGTAAATGAGTTATTATTGTTTTCAGTTTGAACTCACAATCAGTTACGTCTTAATTCCAAGACCTATAGGATGAAAAAATGCATCAGTTTGAAGCCCAAGGAAGTACGATCGCACAAAATACTGCAGTTAACGAAAATTACGAATAATTAGTTGAATGTTTACTAAAATTTCTCTCTCAGTTTGCCACTATTTTATCTCTCTTCGTATTTTTCTTTATAAATTCTCTTTGAAAGTCTTTAAACATTAACATTTAATAAATTCCCAACATTTTAAAATTATATTTCAACATCATCGCGCATAATATTTGAATAATTTAGCAATTCAAGTAACATTAATTATCTAAATTGTGCCTTGAAAAGGCTTAATCGCCGGTGATTTTTAGTAATCCGCAATCAGAGCGCCTTTATTTGGAGCTAAGGTGGAGGTTCTTAAAGTAATTTCGTGTCGAGTGTGAGTAAACAGCCTGAAAACGAGTGGAGCGGTTGAATGTTAATTAGACGACAGCATAAAAGACCTCGGCGACTGCCTCTTGAATCCCTAATCGCGGCAACCCTTCCCCGGCGTATCACCCGGCTTTTTGTAACGACCCTGAAGACGGTGTGACTAATTAGGAGAGAATTCTCAAGCATTATCTTATCTATGACCTTTTATTGTGCCATTTCGCTGTACCTTGTTTGAAAGGAACTCATGGTGTTGGGTTTAAGTTATTTTTTGGCAAAATTAACATTTTGATAAGATATTCTGAGTGTTTTGCTTAAAGATTTGGATCTTACACAAAACAAATAGGAAAGTACATTAGCTGTAAGTACGCAGTTTTTCCAACCAACTGTTGTACCTCCACTATAGAATCTTGTAACCTTTCTGGGCATTTAATGCATTACACGTGTCCAATAAGGAAATAAACCAAAAGTCCAAATATTTAGATGCTTAAAAAAATTGTTTTCAGATGTTTATTCAAGTAAATTTGTGAAACAATAAATAAAACAACACTTTAAATGACTCCATTACTACATGAATCGTAATAAAAACCAACACTTGTAAACTGCCACCCTTATATTTTACCCCACAAAATGTAAAAGATAAAACGTTGTCGTATTTCACTAAAGCGATAGCCATCTGAAACTCATTCGTGTATAACATTCGTACCTCAGAATGTAAATATAAAAGCATATCTACGTGGATGGCCATTCAATTCCGAATGGAGGACCGATGCCAGCCAGTTTTAAATATTCCATGTGCGGTCAAGCATAAAATCTACAAAGAAAATATATTACATATACCTTTTATTGCGTTTCTCCCCATTTCGATGCGTTCATCTGCAGATAATAAAACTTTAAAGAGCTGGTTTTTGATATTTCGAGCTCCGCACGTACGCACTAAATTAAAAGCATTTTTAATTTATTGAATCGAGAACGACGTAAGATATAAAAAAAAACGAATTTTCTAAATGCTTGTAATCAAATAATTCATTGAAATTAAATGAAGAGATGGATGGATTGCGTGAAAGGTGACATGATCAAGAAGTGATGACTGAGATGATGGATGATAGAGTTATTTGGAGGACGAAAACCCGGTGCGCCGACCCTACGGGAGTAGGATAAGGTAGGGGTGATGATGAAACGTACGCGTACGCTGTGTCTAGAGTTAACAACTAAAGTTTATGTAGCTATAGCCAATAAAAAAGGAAGTGTTTCTTATTTTCATTCTTACTTACCATTAACAAATAAACGAAGATATAGCATACAATCTTCCAATTTATAAAGTAGCAGCATTTCTCCGGCTTCTGTGCCGTCATGCTATGTCTGAAAGAGAAAGAAATACAAATCAGTGCCATCTTATGCCTATTAAATGCGGTTTTAATTAATTTTACTGACGTTGAGGAAAAATCTAGAAGCTTATAGAAGCTAAGTATAAACAAGGAAACTTTTAGAACTACACAACCTAAATAAATGAAGAGATTAACTAGTCATTTGTATTGATTACAATGTTTACGAATAAGGAAAATCTTGGAAAATAAATACCAGTTTTTGTTATCCCATTCTAATATCTGCTCATCTCTTTCTACTACTTTTGACCACGACACACGAATTAAAAAGGGTTGAGTTGGAACCCGTTTTTGGCTCTTTACCCTTCCTACCTTTTTTTTGAAATCAGTCAAATAAGAAAGTCAATATCTACATTTTCTAAATTAAAATATAAAAAAACCGATATTTTTTAACTTTTTTACCTAAACCAATCGCGAAATCATAGTGAAACACGCAACCTACTTTAGGATTATCTTTTCCGTTCTGTTTATTTATTTGCCACTTTGACAAATTTAAATGACAATTTCGATTTGACTCTACTGTTTTGAAAAACATATTTTAATTTATATAAGTTTATTCTTAACGGAATGTAAACGTGTGATTTGATATTGTAATATACAAACTATTGACTCAAAGAATCAATAGCCAAGGGACGTAATAAGGTACACTATAAATAATCATTAATCCGCTTGTGCCGAAAGATTTTGTCGAAGACGTGCGATAATTTTCAAAGTAAAAACCTTTCTATGTACAGTCACAAACAAAAGATTATTAAAATCTAATCAAATTGGTGTACTGTATCCTTTCTTTAACATATTTATGGAACGTTTTCTTTTCTGAGGTAAAAGGTACATATTTTTAAGTTAATAATAACAAAAGCATTAGAACGAAAATTTTTACTACGGATATTCACAATAAAAATCTAATAATTAGAATACTATCACGATTTAACTATTATTTATGCTGTTTAATGTTGACTAATAAGACAAAAATAACTTATTTATATTCACTACTGTGAAGAAAATATGTCAAAAGGTAGTATTGAAAATACAAATAATAATTATTAATACAATTTTTTGTTAGCGACTGTCCCTTTGAAAGTTCAAACATTACTATACCTTGTTTTCGTAAACGTTTATGCGAACTCCAACAAAATACTAATTACACCTTTTATTTTCAAAAAGCACACTGTATTTGTTTACACGATACATAAACATAGAATTTTCGATATGGACTGCGAATAAGTTCATGTGTATGTGCTGCGCAATGCGCAAGCGACTAACCAAAACGTGATATAGTGACTCCCGCGTTATAACGGAACGTTATAAAGTTATAACGTAACGTTATAACGTTGTTACTAATGCTACGCGTTATTGAAGCTATTATAAATTGTTGGATATAATATTAAATCTAAATCTAATAAACCAAATAAAATTAATCCAGGATATATTAATGTTTTGTTCTATCATTTATACACCTGTTATTTTAAAAAAATATTTAACGTAACGGCTATTTTTTTGTGACTGAATTGCCACTGTTTGCCTTGAAGACGCATTTACAGATTAACCGGGCTTGAGAACGGCTACTCTCATTAGAAAACACTGAACCATGCAAGCCCTACCCCCACCTGTACCATTTTGTTCATTCATTTGTTGTGTCTGCGTCTCTTTTAAACTTTGACGATTTTCATTGGAGTAAAAGAGACAATATAGACATATTCTCTTTCTATAACAATTGTTCGTTGGAATATCCATAGTAAGCGGGTATTTATGTTTACATCAGTAGGTAAAGTTATTTTAAGATATGTACATAATGTTATGCAATTTTATTTCGAAATGGGCTGAATTAGGATATCTTCAACTAAAATACTCCACTCTGCTTTTACGTTACTGATTTTCTACGAATCTCAAAATTATGTAATCCTTTACTTTCAGATATCAAGATGTTTGTTTGTCGAAGCTTTTGTCTTTGCATGGATTTACGGAAAGGATGCATAGCTATAGCGTATTTTCAAGCGGTAACAAAAAAATAACCTAGTTTGTTTATTGATTGATTCATCCATTTAGGTTACAAATTACAATTAAATGGAAATAAATCAAAACTTTGTATTCGACAAAGAAAAACTTTATCTTACTAATATTATAAATGCGAAAGTTTAGATGGATGCATGTTTGTTAAAATTTGAATAGCTGAACGGATCTTGATTTTTGGCATAGATTAAAAACATAGTCTGCAATAACATAGGCTACTTTTGTTTTTTTTTTTTTTATTTCACGCGCATGGAGTCGAGGGTGACAGGTAATTCCATAAATATAAAACTGTTTTTGTTATAGGTTCAACAATTATTACTAATGATATATACGTTACGAGCTTTATTCGAAGATTTTTATTTCTTCAAGACTTGCAGTAAGGCGTTATATGAAGAGTCGTCGTTTACGTTAGCCTATTCAAAGGCGTTGCATCTTTTCTTGCACACGCTATATTTGATTTTAACCTGTTCACTATTGGTTGGATTGCATAAGGTAATTCAATTTATTTTATAAAACAGACTGTAGTAATTTACGCGACAAACATCATTATCATTCAAAGACATTTAAAATATATCTAGACGAGACAGTGAAGAAAGTTTTTCACTGGTACTTTCTCTGAAAGGTACTATATTAGTTATCAAATTTAATTAAGCCTCGTGTCGTTGTATTGACATGTAACAAAACATTTTACAAAATTATAATAAGCTCCATCTTTTGTTATAAAATAAAGTAAACAGTGTTAAAAATGTAAACATTGGAATATTGTTTATTGGCAATTAATTTAAATACAATTATTTGTATTGGTTTTGAGGTTATCAATGGATAAACGTTTCAAGTAAAGTGCAAACTATGCCTCCTCTATATATTTTTTTAATCTCTTTGCTATCGTCGAAGTTTTTTTTGATTGTACCTTTTTACGAGCAATATTTATGGAATGCTTTAAACATTTGAGTATTTTCTTTCTCAGGGAATATCAAGAATTATCAAAGACTATCTGATCACTGTATTTATTTATATGGTATTCTATGCTTTGCTATATCTTTTAGCATGGATTTGTCTAGATGATTTTGAAATAGACGGTGTTGGACCGCCTATCAATTTAAGTAAGTATATTTGTGTTTTATTGCATCATAATATCTACGTAAGAAACAATATTATTAACAAAGAAATTGTATTTTATGAGACAATCTAGAAAATGACGCCTGAAAGAAAAAATCGCGAAGTATATTGTAGTTAATATTGCTATTAAAATTCCACAGTTATCTTAAATTTAAAATTTAGCACTTGAGTTGGCACGACAGGCAGTAGAGTATTCATGTTTCTAACTCAAATGCCACGTATTTATAAATCGTGTATTTTCAGCTCTTAATATCTACTTTCTCCTGATGATGCGCAGCTATTGGTTAAAGATGTACACGAAGCAATCTTTGAGTGTGAATGCATAGTTTGGCGTCATTTTGTCTGTCATTCAAAATGGCGTCTTACATCTGTAGAATATAAATAAAAACGCATATTTTTTCTACGTCCTGACGATATTCGTATTATTTATTATATTCAATTTTAATAGATATAAATTGTTTACTGTTTTTAATACGTTATTATTTCTAAATCATCATGATATTGTCCGGTTGTATCGAACTATTCTATTCCAGTAGCTCCTAATGACGAAGATGAAATACACGTGAAGAACTGAAAATAAAATAATAAATAATAAAAAATCTTACAAGTAAACACTTACGATTTAACTAATTAAAATAAAACTGTTTAGATAGTTATAATAAATAAATGAAATAGCTTCTTTGTCTTACTTAAGCTGATGATCTTATAGGCCACGTCAATAGCGGACACCAGCAGCAGAGGGAAGGACACGAAGCCTGTGGTAGCAGCTATTATGAGATAAATCATAGCGCATAGGAGGTACGCCCGGATGTAGCCGTCTTTCCTCTGCATAGAACATAAAACATTTGATAAATTGAACTCTGGCGCCAGTCAGTTTTTAAAATTAAATGATGGATAGAATGTTTAGGAAAGAGAAACATTTTCTATATAATCTCTTCGCTGTCTATCAAAGGTTAAAGATAGACATACGACTTCTGGCATCGGCCAGAATCCATCCATCCATATTATTATAAATGAATTTAGATGAATGAATGTTTGTTAGACTGCCTAAACTGCTGAACGTATCTTGATGTTTGGTATAGAGGTAGAGCGTAGTGCAAGAAAACATAGGTTATTTTTGTTTTTTTTTATGCCATAAGTACGGAGTTGTAGGCAAAAGTTATAAAACAAATGAACCTTACCTTATGCAGTCCGATAATCAAGACGATAGTAAATACCAGCATGAATGCAATAGCGAGAAGGAACAGGCCGCTCAGTGTCATCATAATAAAGCCCATGTCGGTGATGGCCTTGACAGTTGACGTCAGCATTATAGAACCCTCAACTATCCCATAGAGTGATAGAGACAATGTTACGACTTCGATTAACTGTAACGTAATATAAAATGTAAATTTAGTCTATGAAAATAAATGCGTTTTCTGCCCATGGTTAATTACCAATTGAAAGTACGCGATGATCAAACAGCCAACTCTTAGCTTGACGCAGAAGCAACATTTCTCTAAAACGAACATTGTATTCGGCATTCTGTAACACGAAATAAACAATTTATGGTTAACTAGCTTTTGCCCGCGACTCCGCGGGGAATTAAAAAAAAACAAAAGCAAGTAGCCTATGTGTTCTTCCAGACTATCCTCTACATCTATGCCGAATTTCATCAAGATCCGTTCAGCCGTTAGCTACAAACTCTAACAAACATCCATCCATCCATCTAAACTTTCGCATTTATAATATTAGTATGATTAAACGCTACTGAAATAATGATAACGCACTCAAATGAAAAGTTAAAATCGGTTCAGTCTTTTAAAGATCACAATTGTTATGACTGTCCCTTGAGAGTGGGCGCACACCTTTGGCTTAACTATCGCACAACTTTTATGCTATTGTCGATTGACGATCGTTTTGCAGCCAATTCAACTGTTTATTTGCACGATTAAAAATCTAGTAGTGTACGTACCTCCATATAAGCTCATAGGAATCAATGCGAGACTAAACAGTTGTGTCATAGTTTAGTCAAAGGTGTGCACGCACTCTTACAACTCAGTAATGTGAATTTCTCATTGCAAGGTAAGTTAACATTAGTGAAAGGTTGTATGTAAACTTATTACTTCTTAATAATATGATTTTTAAACCAGTTTACGTTTTATTATCTTTTTACAGTTTAATATAGATAATATAAAAAGTCACGGTCACATGTAAGCTAATATTCGACAACAAAGTTGTTTAAAAACAAAGATGTGATTGGTTTTGAATCTTATACTCGGAAACTAATTAAATACATTCCATGAGAAAATTGCTTTGTATTCGATATTCATTGTGATTCTCAAACATTTGCTACAAAAGTAAAAATTTTATTTAGCTGTGCTATTTAGGTGTGGCAACAAAAATTGACAAATTTAAGAGCTGTTGATGTTTTTTTAGGATAATATGTCAGATGCAACCTATTAAAAAAATGTTTGAGACAGATATTAGAATATTATAAAACATGATATTTTTACTTTTTAAATATAATACGAAATACAGTTTTAGAAGCACTCTTTATGATTTGATGAATATTTATCTATGTTAATAAAAGTAAAATCACTTTAGATTTATTTTACATCCTGTATCAAGTTGTAGTGAAATAACTCCGCTTTTCCTAAAGTATTAAATCTTGGAATATCTAAAATTAATAACCTATCTTTTATTAACAAAATTATTACCTTCTAATATTTTATTACATGGCCTAAATAAATTACTATTGTAATGTCATTTAGCACACTTATTAAGTTCCATTTAAACGTTAAGATCATGTACTTACATTTAATTTACATGGAAGTTTTATTTGTAGTAAATATCAGATATATAAAGTAAAAGTTTACACAAAATAATCCACGTATTCACAACTAAAGCACAACAAATACTAGCGACTTATTTTTAAATAAGACTACATTTTGCATCTCGTTTAACCTGTTTATTAAGACTATTTTGATGCTAATAAATGAAGAGAAAAGTTCTGTTTATATTTGTAAGACGTTTAATGATAAAGTTGTCATTTAAATAAATCATTATAAACCGTATATTCTAAGCTTGAAATAAAACACATTTTGAAGATTTGAAAAGGGTTTTCTTTGAGTAAAAGCAAACAAACCGCCAACACAGACACCTCAAATCTGTAATAGCAATTATACGTAATTAAAATTTGCTATATAAAATTAACAGGAAGCATATTTGCTTCCCGTAAATTTCAACGCAACAAAGAAGTTGCCAAATATTTTCCAAGAGATCTTAATCAGTAAGTATATTTGTGATCGAAATTCAAACCTAACCTTTGGGAGGTAAATTCTTTTAATAAATTTTTCAATTCTCGCAATGGACACATTTTATTTCTATTTTGTCAAAAATAATGTGAGTTGACAATAGTATCAATACAAGTAAACTCAGTGCCATCGGTTACAATCACAAAAAACATACGCGAAGTAATGCCAGATGGTTGTAACACGAGCTTTTACTGATAGTTGAATTAAAAACATTGGTATGCACTAAACAATAACATTTCATATTTACTATACATCGTCTCTTAGATTAAAACTGTGATGTGTCTATTTCATAGTCAGAGAGCAATGGATATTGAAAAAAATGGTATATTTTTATAATACTAGGTTAGAATTGAAAGGAAATATTGGAATTTGTTCATTTTTATTTTGAACTTCAATTATAACAGTATCGGAATGAATTCTACTAACAATTTAACGGTTTCTGATGAACCTGGTGAAATGTATAGCTTTCTTTGGTTGGTAGGGATAGCTGTATCCCTTTTTGGAGTGTTTCTGATGATTTGTTTGTTTTTAATAATACCCAAGTGTAGAAAGTTCGACGAGCAAGTCCTCTTTCAGTTGGCGATTGCAAGAACTTTGAATACAATATGTGAATATTATATTATGTATTACATAATAAATCAACATTTCATCGTGATAAATGTTATATACACTGTGTACATGCAGACAGATTTTGTTTTATTAATGTGGATGTTCGTGTTTTCGAAGAATTTGTACGACAAAGTGGTGAACGTTTTTAGTGTTGAAAAACCGACTATGTTTGTCCGTTTCGTTATAATTTGGACTGTTTCTATACCTGTTGGTTTATTATGTCCGTTTTTGATCAATATAAGGGAATTTCGTTTATATTACGAAGTTTACGCGCATATTAAGTTGTTTATAATCATTGTTAATTCGTTGTTTTTCTTTAAAATATTCTATGTTGCAATTACTAAGGTTAACGCCACACGTAATTTAAGAGATATTATAAAATTTGCAATTATTGCGTTTATATTGATCTGTATTAGTAGTTTACAAGTTTTCCTAACGGATATTTTATCATTTTATTATTACAAATATATGACATTGATTTATATTTTTTGTGTGATAAATTCATATCAAGTGGTTGCGTTTGGTGTTATTTTCTTGAATTTAGCAAACAGTAAAACAAATAAATCCCTGTTTAAATCAGTATCAATAAAACTAAGCGATCTTGTTAAAAGACCTTAGTTTAAAGTTATTTGCATAGATATATAACCTAAAGAAATCTAATACGGAACAAAAAAGTGAGGTTAATTACCTTAGTGTTGTCATTACAAAATAACATTTTGAAAATCAACTCTAGACGTCAAACTTGTACGAAATAAATATTCCACGCTATCTATAAGTTACTTACCTATTTCTTTGGGGTTAAGAACCTTTTATTTTATAATTAAATATTTAGTAAGTAAAATTTTCTTTTACCGCCAAAAGTTCCCACCTACTTATATGTTGTTATTAATGGAGTTAACGTTTTAGTCACTTTATCATAAAAATATTTAGTTTTTAGGTTTTAAGTTCTTGTATCAATAAACTATATTATTATAAATATTAATCCTTACTGAAGAACAGAATGAAACAGAAGTTAATGATACAATAAACGATACAATTGATTCTACAGAAGATGTTAATAACGAAGTGAAAATAGAAAGCAAGAAAATAGATCTTCTTCG
>JAOCNA010000006.1:1015651-1029000 GCA_026546675.1 Papilio helenus
ACATTAAACCCGGTGAAACAAATTAGTAAAGAGCTAGTTAACACGTTACAAAGCGTAGATTTCGAATAAATTATCTCAATCCATTGTAAATGACTGAAAAAAAATTGTAATGAAATTTAATAAATGTGAAAGACATCGGAGTAAGATTATAAATTACCGTTTCTCATTATGATTGACAAAGATTTCGAACTAAAAGTGAGCACACTTGGAATTAAATTATCACACAACTGTTTGATTCCTATGAGCTTACATGGAGGTGAAATAAATGGCTGCGAAACAAGTGACAATCGATAGTTCGATAGTTTCGATCGATAGTTTAGTCAAAGGTGGGCGCACACCTTTAGGAACAAAACCTTTAGCTAACGAGCGCAAAGAGTAAAACAAAGTATGCTTATCATTAAATTGCTTGTATTCATATACATTTCTATTACTAGTAATTGAAATAGAAAAATTAAAGTAGACGAACCAATAAATATTAATAAACAACATTTCAATTACTCATAAACTATCAGGCACGGTAAAAAATTAAAAATAGATGCTTCATTGGCCTTATGTAAGAGGACAACGAACTGCCTTTAATTAGGGGTAGTCAACACGATCGATACTACAATAGTGCCACGTGGTCAATCGATTAGTTGGCTCATACACGACGAAGCACTTTAAATATATTTTTAATGACGTGTTCCTTTTGACAACCCTGTGTAACAAATCTATTTATGTCACATATCATAACTGCGAGTTTCCACTGCCGAAGAATATATTATATCTGTTTATTTCATATGGAATAAGACATATGAAAAAATAATTTTGTTAACCTAAAATTATCACGTACATTAAAAATTCAGTGTTTTATGCGAGTGCACAGTCCCAGCTGGACTTGTAAATAAATACGATTCCGGGTTGCAAAGCTTGTGTCATATTCTTCCGGAATCATGTGCTCACATAAAATGTATTCAACGTAGCAGTCCGTGTGCATTGCTCTGTGCTCGCAAGTGATCCACATTGTAAGCATTAGCCGCTGCCACCGGAGCAAATCGTTCAATTTGAATGCAATTCTTTGCCATAAAGTATGTAATATCAACTCTATTCGCTGGCGTAGTAAGTTCAAAATGGAACAGTATTAACAATCGTAAATTCGAATTGGATTTGTAAACGTGAACTGATATTTTTGCTTCCGATTTCCCTCTTTAAATGTACATGTATTTTAGATCAAGCAATACTTTAGTTGCTAGTATGGACAGATAAATCGCTGCTTCGTAGTAATGCCGTTGTATCGCCACTTAACATAAAAGTGATTTTAAGTAATCTTCACAGATTAAGCGCTTAAAGTAATAATTTTAAAATCTGTTCGTAATTTTTTGTAAATAACAAAAAGCAGCTTTGGTCTCTACTTTTTACTTAAATCAAAGTTTTTGTGCTGTAACTTTCTATGGTGTCAACTAATAGCTTCATACCGTAACGAATATAAAAACAATACCTAAAAGTTTTATTTATTAAAAGTTTTTGTGGAGTAATTTACTTTCATTTAAAAGATCTTGAAGTAGATCGATTTTTCGACGAATCTACATTTATATGGACAAATCGAAGAAACATATTGGGATATTGAGTTATATCAATGTCACAGAACCAAGTTAAAACAACACAGTAGATAATTTACAGAACGGTGTTTAGCACACTATTTTTATTACCTTAAACCAGGTCAGGCATGTTGTTTATCTAGCTTTAAACATTAAGTGAAAACTTTACAACTTTCATGTAATAGTAAGTGTCAAATGAAATCAAATATTTCCCCATTTCGTTAAAGACCAATAGATAATAAATAGGTTACAGGTCGAATCGATTTTAAAATAAAATTCATCACAAAAAAAAGAAGAGGAATGTAAATGAAGCCTGCCGGAAAATTTGATGTCAATAAAAAAATCACAATTAATAAGCTTAAAGATGTCATAACAGTGTTTACAGCTTAGGAGACAGTCGTGAATGTTTATAATAACAATTTTGAGGTATCCAACATTACTGTTTACTGCTATTAAAATTAATGGGTAGTAAATTGAAGCAGCTTTCTAGTGAACGGTCGGCGTTTTCTAGGCTCCTGTCTCACTTGTAGGTTTCGCTTTTGCGTGTCTCGAAAGCCTAGATGTTGAATGTCCCATTGACCGCGTGCGAGCTTCTATCGCACTAACGCTACCATCGAATGCTTTACGAAACTCGTATTAGCTACAAAGGTACTAATTCTGACCCTTATTGTACGTTCAAAACGTTTTAAGTAAAGATTTTGCAAATCACTTTACTTAATGTAAGTTTGATTTTAATCATACCGTTAGAAGAGGAATATCAAAACATTAAATACATCGCACGACGTCGATAGTTCATTAAACCTCGTTAACGTTTTGTAATAAGTGAAAAGATAAGTACTAGACTATGTCAATAGACAGGTAAGGGCATGAAATTGGTAAAGGGCGTGAAGGAAGCGGTCATGATTGTCGCGTTCACGGGCCTCAAGCGTCAGCTGCGTTATTACTAACAAAAACATTCTTTCGCTTAACTTAGTAGCGTACTATTCTTGCTGCTTGGTATTAAAATAGTTATTTATAGAAATTTGTTAGACGAAGACAATTTTTTTAATTTAGAATTATGTCAACGCCCTGTAATCACAGCCGTAGAGTTCGTAAGTTAAAGGTGCTGGATTCCTTTTCTGACGATTTGCATCCTCAGGTTATTTAGCAAAACAAGCAGATTAGATAGCATTTTTAGATTTACTTATTTAGAACGAGGTCAGTGAAAAGCTAATAGCTATCTATGACTAAGATGTCGATTCGCTTAAAAGACGTGAGAGAACAAAACGTTAGTTTGTTAAACGTAATGAGAGTAAAAATCAATCAACGTCGAGCGATGACTAACTTTCTAGAGTATTTTTAATTACGAATCAAATTGATAGCCTGAATTAGTTCGGACAATAACAACCAGTCCATTTGTATGTATCGAGTATCTTGTGATGCGATCATTTTCTTGGAATCAATCGCGATGTATTGATTAGAGTCCGGACGTAGCGCCTGCGATTCGTGAGCCTTCTCTGCGTCGACCGGTGGAGATTTCTCTGCGTGAATGTCACGGCGCCGGTCGCCTTCGTCGAACGTTTGAACCTAATTCCTTTAATCCGAGTCTAATCAAAAATTTAGATCGCGAGATAGCCGAATTGCGAGCCGTGAGAAACGGTAGGGTACGGTCGAGTACCGAGCAGGTGCCCTCCCCGGCGAGAGCTAACCTAGGACTTGGTAGATTATATGTTTATACTAGCTGTTGCCGGCGACTCCGTCGACGCAATTTTAAGATAAAAGAAAAAAAACAAAGTATCCTATAATATGCCCATCTATGTCAGCTACCCTTCAGTGAAAGTCCGGTAGAAATCGGCCCACCCTTTTCGGAGATTACCCGAAACAAACGCGGCTTGCGGACAGACAGACAGACAAAAAATTTTTAAATGTGATTTTCGTTATCAGCAACGCAAATACATCATCTTCCCGAAATCTACATTTTTTCTTTTGATATTACAGACACTCCAATTTTATTATATGTATAGAAGACTATTAAAAGGTACAATTAAGCCAATTTGGAGGTACTACATAGTACTAATAAGTTGTTAGAACCAATTTTAGCGCAACACTAATAGGATGCTTTCAGCGCGTTCTAATGAAACTAACCGTAAATACCAACTCTGTTCGGGAAAATTAACTAAATCAATACAACCTACGTGTACGTACATTTTCTAAAAGTATAAATTACTAGCTTTTGCCCGCGACTCCGTCCGCATGGAATTAAAAAAAACAAAAGTGAGTAGCGAAAGAGAAAAAGAGTAGTAAACAAAAGTAATAGAGTAGTAGTGATCTTCCAGACTATCCTCTACGTCTATGTCAAATTTCGTCGAGATCCATCCAGCCGTTTAGACTACAAACTCTAATAAACATCCATCCATCCATCCATCTGAACTTTCGCATTTATAATATTAAAAATAATAAGATTGCTTCCAAAAATCTTATAATGTATCTAGCATAGAGACTGGTACGAAGCGTGGTTTGATATTAAATTGGGTGATGTTTTATTCCTACAAACCGTTTAGTAGACAGACTTACTACGTGATGTCAAAGTTAAAGCACACGTTCCGTTTTTGCTTCGCTTCTGTGTCACAGACTTTACGAATAGCATCGCTTTCATAGTTGTGTGCTCCAAGCATTAATACTGAAACTGTTATAATAAACTTATTTAATGTTTAGTTAATCTGTACGTGAGTTTTAGCAAAAGTTATAACGGAACGCACTTGTTCTCGTGCTTTAAAAGCACTTAGCTCTACTAAAAGCACTCTTTGTTCACCGCAAACCACTCGCAGCTTTTTTAACATATAAGTGGAAAGTACTGTTTTGTATGTACCATTTTTATATATTGGTACTGAAGACAGGTGAATTAATTCACCGATAACTGTAAGTTTTGTTTGAAAATGTATTTTTATTTTAACAAGGATCTCTGGTCCGGTGTGAGACGCTGTGTTTTCATTTACTTGTGTTAAAATTATGTAAAGCCTACATAGACTTAGAAAATACTATAATAAGAAAACCATGTCAACATAAAGTTCTCTATATGTTTCGTATGACGTTGTTATAAAAATACAAGCTTTCCCACGCGACGCTGTCCACGTGGATTAAATAAAAAACCGTCAGTAGCCTATGTGTACTTCCATACTGTGTTCTAGATCTATGCCAAATGTCATCGAGATCCGTTCAGCAGCTTAGTCTACAAACTCTAACAAAAATCCATCCATCCACACTTTCACATCTATACATATAATAAATTTGGAGTGTGTTTGTTTGTTTTTTTTTTTTTTTCAAAAGAAAAATTCCAGATTTCGGGAAGATGATGTATTTGCGTTGCTGATAACAAAAACAGCATTTCATTTTTTTTGTCTGTCTGTACGCAAGCCGCGTTTGTTCCGGGTAATCTCCGAAACGGCTGGACCGATTTCGACCGGACTTTAACTGAAGGGTAACTGACATAGACGGACATATTATAGGCTACTTTTTCTCATCTTAATATTGCTTGGACAAAGTCACGGGCAACAAGTAGTTGATAATATTAGTTTAATAATATAGGACACTGTAATACTTGATAATGTTTTTTGACATCTGTTTTGATAGTGGAAAATCATATTAACATTCTCTTTTATTCGAATGGTCGTAACAAAAACTTGTACTGTGTAACTTGTCGATTCAAGGAGCATATAGCTTGGTTTTTGCTTACGCTGAAGTCGTCCATTAATCTTTTGTGCAGCTTACGCTGCCGGTTACGTCAGCAACGGACATTTCTAGATTAACTTCTTAACACGAGGATTACAGTAGCCATTTTTTACTTTCTGTTCAACAGAAAATTGCAACAAAAATTTGTGGTACGAAATGAACTTTTGTAAACGTAATAGACAGAATTTTATCACGCGGGCGAAGTCGCGAGCAACAGCTAAAACTCAATATGTAAGGTAAAAAATTAAACACAAACCTAAATTACCAAACTTTATTCAAATATATCAGAATAGTCTTACATCTAGCGAGTAATAAATAAAAGCGTCTCACACACACAATAAATAAAGACATTTCACTCACACATACCATTAAATGTTAATTTCTATATCGACATCTTTTTAAATGAAATTACAATCACTACAACTCACGTTACCATCAAATTTCACTGCCTTTACATATTTTTGTCTCCATTATATTAAAAAAGAATGACAGTCATTGTGCGCGCCGCCTTTGACTAAACTATGCACATCTGTTTAGTCTCGCTTTGATTCCTATGTACTTATATGAAGATACACTATTCGATTTTTAGTTGTGCAAAAACAGTTGAATTTGCTGCGAAACAATCGACAATCGCAAAAGAATTGTGCGATAATTGAGTCAAAAGTGTGCGCCCACTCTTACACAAGAGTTTCAACAATAGATGCCCACATGTAGAATATTTAGTTTTAATTTTAAAGGAGTTTCTATATTTTCTTATTCAGTCTCATTATCAAGATTATCAGGTTCCTTAGTTGATACTTCTATTTCTATTGGAGTGACTTCATCATCGTTCCCTTCTGTGCTGTTCTCCGCTGCCGGTGTGGTCATATTAGCTGGTAAGTTCTCACAGAACTTGCCACTCACTCCTGATGGACAGTTGCATCTGAAGTTGCCATCGTTTGCTTCCAGTGACTGGCATTTACCACCGTTCCGGCATGTGGTAGGATTCTTCTCGCAGTAATTGAGCTCTGTAAAAGATGATACTAGAATAATAGTGATTTGAAATAAAGAAGAAAATTTGTCTTTAATTAGCTTGAACAACTATGACTTAGTATCCATGGTGCGTGCGCCTTTGACTAAACTATCGTACAAATGTTGTGCGATTGTCGATTGTTTCGCAGCCAATTCCACTGTTTAGTTGCACTAAAAATCTAGTAGTGTGCGCACCTCCATATAAGCTCATAGGAATCAAAACGTGACTAAACAGTTGTGCGATGGTTTAGTAAAAGGTGGTTCTTTAATCATGTATAAGATTTAAGTAATTTTTTGAAGCCAATGTTATAACAATCTAAGCATAGTCACAGGAAGACATTTATGAGATAAGTTACGGCAGTCATAAACAAACTCCTCAAACTGTTTCAAGCAGTTAATACTGACTACTCATGGTGAACATTAAAAGACAGAAGGGAGAGGTGAATAAAAAAAGGCGAAGTCTACCTTCATCACACAGCATGCCTCCCCAACCTTCCTTGCAGATACACTCCCAAGGGCGGTTGCAGGTGCCGTGCACACAGCCAGGGTAGGGGTGGCATTGTGCGCAGTTCTTGCCAGTCCAGCCAACCTTGCAGCGGCACTCGCCCGGCCGCCGGCAGTAGCCGCGCTCGCCATGACAACCAGGTGCACAGATTGCTGTAACCATGTGACAAATGTAATTTAGGAAAAAAATACATTTAAGCGGTAACCCCTTTGCTATACTTAACCTCAAACGTACAGAACGGATAAGACAAAAAAATGCATTAAGCGATCCAAAGACAAACATTTCAATAGCTTATTTGCAGCAATGACAAAATCGAAACACAAAGCATAATAAAAACCGTTTTAAATTATCCGCTTTGTCTTATAAGTAGACGTTATAATTCTTTCAAGTACAAACAAACATAAATTACATAACGAATTGTTGCAATAATGTACAGCACGTGTCAATGGTGGCATATTGATTGGTGCTAAAGAAAAAGGGAAAGAATAGAAAGTGAGATTGCACGATTGGTTACGTGAACGAAAGTGTAACAATTATTCATCGCATAAAATTCTTTATCTAAATCTTGGCTAAAGAATGTAGTGACTTGGAAGTTTCCAAAGGAGTGTAATACTCACGTGTCTGACACAGCAGTCCAGTAAACCCAGGCAGGCATTTGCATTCTAGCGGCTTGTCACAATATCCGTGCTGGCAGCCAGGCAGTGGTTGGCACGCGCGGCATGTAGGCTCCGACCAGCCCAGCCGGCAACGGCACTCTCCGGGTGACTCACAGTAACCGCGCGTCGCGTGACAGTCAGAGCGGCAAATCGCTGTAACAGAAACACGCATAAAAATGCGTTAAACAGCTTCCTCTACCATCCATTTGCTGCAGAAATTGAGAGAAGAATACTAATTAAATGATGCTTCACTCTTCCAAAACTGTCAATCCGTTTAGATCTTCATAACCCTGTGGAAATATTAATGCTTGGATTTCTTGCAACTGTTGTTCAGTTGTACATACGTTCAGTGCAGAATATTCCGTCCCATCCGGGGCGGCACTGGCACTCGAAGGAGACGTTGCAGTAGCCGTGCTGGCAGCCCGGCATCGGGATACACTTGTTGCATCGCTCGCCGTAGAAGCCCATCTTACAGCGGCACTCGCCCGGTCGATTGCAGTAACCTGCATGATTAACATAGACGTTACTTTCTAACTGAGGTAGAGTCAAACAAAAACAGCCACTGAAGTATGAAGTATGAATAGAATCTAACCAGTCTTTACTGGTTAAACTTTGCTCTTTTGACCAAGAGGTCAAAAATACTGACATTAAATAATGGTTGTCAGTTCAGTACTACAGTAATCTCTATTTTGTCACTTATACGCGATCAAGGTTGAAGAATTTCCTAACCTAATTTAAAGACTAATTTCTTCTTCAATACCTTCTACTATAGATATATTACTAACCTTGTAAAGGATCGCATCCCTTCTTACAAATGGGCACATCGCAGAGATCCCCCTGCCAGCCGGGCAGGCACTTAGGCTCACCGTTGTCATCACACACGTAGTGGCTGTGCTCACTCTGCACGGCGGGCAGCTCGCAGGCCTGACGGAATGGCTTCTGAGATAACGAGATCATTGTCACAGGTGCATAGTGCAGAATGAAGCCTTAAGCAGTTTTAGCTGTGTTAGTGATGTATGGCAAATGATATCTTTCTTAGTTACATGCTTTAACTCCTTGAGTATTCCGGTAATAACAAAGCATTTCCTTTAACTTACATATCTCGTAACAGATTGGTACTAGATTATTACTGTAAAGAGACAACGCAGTAATTTCATATGTTTAAAAGTTTTAATATCCAGATAAAACATAACGGGGCTTAGATGACCTGACCTAACTCGCACGAGACAACTTTCATCCAAACAAACCCCGCCCCCGCGCCTCCTGGCGGAACAACCCGGCAACGAACGACCTCGCTCCGCTAACGAGCTTAAATTGAACGAGTGAATGTACGAAACGGAAATGTTTAAAAGTTTATTATATTTCGTATTTGCGTTTATAAAACTGCCAAACATATATTTGTCTTTTTCTCTCGTATCTCACTCTCTTGGGAGATACAGAGAACACTATGTTTTATACTTATTTCGGCATAGGATTGAGAACTTTAACATTCAGTAAATGGTAAACTGTTTTTAATGGATTATTCCACATAATGGCATATTGATTGTCGTTAATCAATTCATATAATGTCATCATTAGTGTTAAAGAGTTGTTCACCTTATGTGCTTTCAACAATATACGCAACACATCACAGATACAAGTAAAATGTAGAAAGGGGACTGTTCTTGTTGCGTTTAGTTGTGGTATAGCAGAAAGAAGAGTAAGGTATCGTATTAATCATAACCACATCTACATCATCCTAGGGTACCTATTTCTTCGTATTTGAGTCTAATTGCGCGAAGCGGTTTCGTCGTCGACCAAGGAATTACAGTTCGACAAATGACTCGTAATTTCTTTGGCTTTTGAATCTTTAAAGAATGTTGATTAGAACTGCTGATGCACTGCCATCTATTAAAGAATAGTATATTCTTTTGTTAATGGCTCAGCAGTACCGGCGTTAAGGTAGGGCGCGGTTGGGTGATTGCCCAGGGCGGCTGACTGAAAGAGGGCGTCACAAGTCTGCGAATGATTGAATTGAATGATGAACGAAAATGTTGATCAGAACGCTAGTAAAACTAGAACCGATACTGAGGTTCAGAATATTGATCACAGACAGATCTATTTTAGTTGTATATAAAGACCGGTTTAAAGATAAAAAAAAAGACTGGTACAACTTGCGTTGAATTTCAAAGTAATGGGCAAAACAGTAATTATTCATGATTTACCTTAATTAGTATTTTAAACATAAATGTTGAGCACAGGTTAAAAAAGAAGACAGATTATGCGTGCAACGCTGTACCATACCTTTGCCACATTTAAGTTATCTCAGGAATGTAACAACATCCAGCGGCGAGACTATTTACGCCTTGCTTAACTAAACCAATTAGGAATGTTTAATGACTTAGTTTATTTAAATAATTACCAAATAGCACAGCACTCGGTTGTCACGGTAATTGGGTTCAATTCAATTGGGTTCAAAAGGTGACGTTAAAAAAAATAGGAAAATGCGTCACAGAACAAACTTAGTTCTTCTTTAGCGCTTGTTTAACGTTCTTAGACAATATCGCTCATACGAACGCACTCTTGTATAGCCATGGGTAGCTCAACTAATTTATGACCTGCAGATCAGCTCACGGTTTAGGTAAGGCAGATCAATGAACCGGCTCAAGATCAGCTCAATTTGTACCTGCTTAGAGGTATGATTTGCGTGAGTCATCGAGCTGTTCACGTTTCGTCTGATCGTTATAATACATCACGTTGAGCCGTGAGCTGTTTGGTTGAGCTACTATTCAATTATCTGGTTTGTGGGTTTCATCGTCGAATTACTTGTACAACATCGCTGCCTCTGTTATTGTCATAGAGATGAGTAGGATGGCAAAATGTTTGTATATTGTTTTACCGAGAAAGTTTAACACGAAACAAAGCTAGTTATACAATAAAAAGGAAAGTTATGACTCGACAAACTTTAATCAAACATTGACCTAGCATATCTAAGGTTTATTTCTTTGACCCGGAATGGTTTTTTTTGTTGTTTCCTCCAGGACGGCGGCGCGGTGACTCACGCCGGCCACTTTCTAATAACAACGAGAAAGCAGAAAGTATGCTGCGAGGAAAACCACGGAGAAAACATTGCGACGTGCTTAGATAAGCCTTGCAAGATTTATGACGAATCTCATACATTTATGGTAATTTAATTTTAAATATAGAATAGGTTATGGTGATAGAAATTGGTATATGGGATAGAAATTATTTTTGTATTCGTAATTGGTGCTACAACGTTCATTAATTCACATTAAGGGTTTTTGTTCTTAACAACCAATTAAGTACCGAGATTTTTGTTTAAATTTAAAAAGGGTCTTAATAAAATCTAATTAAATGAATACATTCATTAAAAAATAAAAATTAGTAGCGATTATAAAAGTTATTTACACTTTGTCATGCATTTTTATTTAATTTTTAAAAGTCAACAAAATTGGCATAGGACCTTACGTGTAGAAATTAAGTTAAAATGTTAATTTTACTGCTTAAGTTTTCTTTTTTTATGGATTTAAAGGAAATTAATTTGTACTAGCTTCAACTAGTTTCTATACCGGTTTTGCATATAATTAATAACTGATTTTTCTTTTTAAAAATTGTGAGAATTGCTTACTGTTTTTAAAAATGTTAATATACCTATCTTTACTAATATTATAAAGAGGAAAGATTAGTATTTTTGGACTTTTGGATTTTTGTATGTATTAAAATAACTCAAAAACTACTGGGTCGATTTCAAAAATTCTTTTTCCGTTAAAAAACTACGTTATCAGAGAGTAATATACGGTATATTTTTTTATTACTTTTAACTTCACGCAGGCAAAGTCGCGAGCAACGCCTAGTTTTAAATAAATCGCTAAACATAGTTTTTCAATATAGTTCATTTGCACAAAATCGCTTATATTTTGTTAATCACAAAGCAAATCGGTGAATTCAGTTATAATTAGAAAAAAATCACAAAACATGGCAACAAAAAGCAATATTTAAACGTTTAAAAAAAGAAATTTAAAAACTTACCTGCTTTTTCCATTTAGGTAAATATTTCGCCGGTACAACTATCTGTATAACGCAACATAAAACAACTAACGTAATTAAATATTTCATCTTCAATCCATTTAACACGAAGGTACGGAGCAGAGTGAATAAGATTTGCAATAACGGATGTTAACGGTGAATGCAATGATGCGCGGACGCCGGTTCGCCCGATACTGTTATACTGTGTTAATGAACTTGACTTTAGAGAGGCCACTTTCTCCGGAATCGCTACGTAGGCCATTAAAAAAGCGGGGTGCAGAAAACGCTACAGGCTCTATTTCAAACTATTCAGTTAAAAGCGTGTAAAACTTTAACTTTACTTAACTGGCAGTCAAAGGTTTCCCTACACGCATAGATTTAACTGTTCGACTTAAAGTTAAAACAGCGTCTGTAGATAGCTTTATATTAGTAGTGTGATTTTAGTACGATGTAGAATAAATCTTACTAATATTATGAATGCGAAAGTTTAGATGGATGGATGGATGTTTGTTAGCCTAAACAGCTGAACGGATGTCGATGAAATTTGCCATAGATATAAAGAATAGTCTGGAAGAACACATAGGCTACTTTCATTTGTTTTTTTTAATTACTCGGGTGGAGTCACGGGCGAAAGCTAGTTTAAAATAATGATATATGAAATGTGCGTATTTCTTTAATTTATCAATATTAATCATCGATAGGCTAGTTTAGCAGACCATTTTTTTTAAACACACATAACCGTTGACTTCCTGGCCCAACGCCATCTAGACCGTACAGGCGACCTAACCAATCGCAGATCTGCGGGCAGAAATAAATTCCATTGCAATAACAAGTATCGACATTCGAAATATTGAAGAATGTTACTCAAAGACTTTCCAATCTACCAGTAAACCTAAATAACAGGAAAACAATAAAATAATACCGCGAAAGAATTTGTGGGTTGCCGCACTCATATTTGTTAAACGATAATTTCAGGAATCTCTTAGTAAACATTGCTCCATACACACCATCCATAGACAATTTTGACAAGTGGGCGACAACTAGTTTTTCAATAAAAACCCGACTGACAATACTTTTCATAGGTAATTTTGTTTTTATGTAAATTCCATTGTAACCGCATGAAACCTAAACGACCGAATGGATTTTGACGAGTGAGGTGTCTTTCGATTCATCTTCTTCTCGCGAGCGTCATAGAGTATATGGCATCACCACAAAAAACCTACACTGGACGTCAGAATTAAAATGCTAAAATAATTGTGTAAAAACAGGGTTGGAATCTCATTTGCCTCAACATATTTTTTATTTCGAGAATATTCCATTATTAGATTTATTCAGTAGAAATTTATTTTTTATTAAAGTTATTTTATCACCTCGAATAACATAAATTGGCAGGTAAAAATGTAAAAAAAAGCAACACAGTTTTCACTATTGAATTTATATAGTTAATATTAAATTATATTGATCACCCTTTATATACAATGTAATTTTTATATACATTATTTAGGTCCATGATGTATTCATTCATACAAAAAGCCAGTGTAAATGATTTACATAATCCTTATATGCATACAGAATCATTTAAAAGTTATTCTGAAAAACAATACAATTATTCTCTTCATCGTAACCATTTATTACTGAAAAGTACAAAAACGTATTCCCATTATCTTTGAAATTTCAGAGACAAAAATATGTTTTTTTTTTTTCAAACATTTCGGATGTGAATTAAAGAACGAATAACTTTTCAAGTTATAAATATATCACTATCACTGATATCTATAAATGGACAGGATCTCGAGAATATCTCCGGCAAGCCTGGAAAGGGCACGCTCGACCATTTCGAACACTCGACTGCCAACGATCGCATCG
>JAOCNA010000006.1:1039034-1060351 GCA_026546675.1 Papilio helenus
CAGCATAGTGACAGTTATATTGTGCGTAAATGTGCAAGCTTCAACATCTATAAGCACGATCTCGATCCATTTACGGGCTAACATTTTATAGATTTAGAAGTTAACCGAAGTAGGATGTGTTTGCCAAAATCTACGCAGTGGTTTGGCAACAGCACCTAAAATAATAAAACATAACCCCGTTAAATTAGAAAAGTAATTTTAGTCATTACTTTCGTCTTAGATACCATTCTTTTTAAAAAAGAGTACATCTTCTTAACTTTATTTTAAACTTAGCAATTAAAATGATGTGTTCAACTATCCGATGAATAGTTTAATGTTTTAGAGATGTAACTTTTTTCATCGGATAAGTCGATTATCCTTATAATTCCATAACAAGCTTTCTCATTATTGAATTAAATTTTAGTTGTTACCTCATTCCTGACGATTAAAGCCGAAACGTTAATTACAACGAACAAAAGCTTTCAGTTTAACGTTTATAATTATGAAAAAGATGTTAAAAACGTCGGCATCATGGGTATTTATATACCATTGTTATATTTTTACATAAAAGTTGGCAATGAAGGAAATTTTCCTGTTCTGAATCAATCGGGTGCAAATGTTTAAGTCAAAGTCTTTTAAAATCAGTTCTAATGAGTTATACTAGTCTCTTGCATGTTATAAATTTATTGACAATTCTCAAGGTTAATGTGATTTAGTTTTAGAATTACAGATACTAAAGAAAGTGCAATTTCAAAGTGTGCACAGTCATAGTTTTGTTTTGCGATTTACAAAAATCAAAATTTTTAGGCGCACGAAGAATATACGTATTTAATATTGTCAAAGATTTTGATATTTTATTCAGAAATAATTCAAATTTAATATATATCTTCACGTACCTGTCCAACAAGGAATGTAGGCCTGAGCCTGTAATATCGGACATTTCTGGTAGGTTTGATTAATGAAATATCCGATAATTAAATATAGCATTTTGTAGAATTTTATGTAATTTTAAAGGCATCCATCAGGATTTATAAAATAATAAACTAATTTAACTTTTTTGATTGGCAATGTCTATGGCTCTAAAATTTTGTAATGAAAGATAATCCCACTAAGAAGACTTATAGCATACAATAATAAAAATACAAAGGTAAAACATAAGAAGCAATTCGATTTTGTTTGAAGTATATTTATTAAGTAACTGATGAAAATGTTGACATAGTAACAATATTTACAAAAGCTAAAAGTTGTATTACATTACTGTATAAGATTGAGGGATTGTAATACAATTTTGTGACATAAGTGTGTTGAAGAAGGATCTAGTTTCGTCTGTTTTTGACGTGACTATAGACCTCGTGCGCCGTACCCGCCGCGGAGAGAACGCCGAAACCTTTCCTCTGCAAAACAAACAACTTAAATTACACATCGTATAACAAACAATATTTCGTCACCTTTTCACTCCCTCAGAGTTACTAAAACACTCTATTTATGGTCAGTTTCCACTGATGAAAAATGTATACATTAACGTCATCTTTATCATTCTCTTTGAACAAATGAAATTAGAAGAATAAAATAGATTCAAAAAAAGCCCAAACTGAATGCGTCATTTTATTGCGGAGTTCTTGCTGACACTATCTAGAATAGATCCTCATGAGATCAGCACAATGACATATGTAGGTATGTATATTACATCACAATATTGCATTGTCATGCTGTTTATACATGTATGCCAAATTTCAGCTCAATCGGTGACCAGGAAGTGGATCAAATTCAATTTGCAAGATTTAATGGCACACATCGGGACAAATAGAACTAAACTGATACTAACATTTGTAAATTAGCGCTTAGACACTAACAGACAGTTTTATAACATTAATACATAACAAAAAATAAACTGTTGTTTTAAACGTTAAATATACTAAATTGAAAAATGTTAAGGTTGTTAAGATTTAAAAAAAACTGTCCAACTTACGATAACTGTTCCACCCTTCTTGATAGCGCCGACGTTGAGTTTAGGCGCTGCATTACTGCTTCCGACGAAGAGCGTGAGTATAGTGAGGAACATAAACAAGAAAGCTGATAGTTTCATGTTTGCAATATTATTAGTAGGCTAGCTAATGGCAGGCTGTACCACGGTTGTGATGGTAATGCTTCGAGCTTCACCATAGCGCGTATATAAATGCCTCCCGTAGCGGCAGTTTTCCTCCTGGGTATATCCCAAATATTGACGTCGAAAAACCAATGTTGAAAGCCTTAAATCCCAGTTGTATTATAAAACTAATTTGGTATTCGCACCTATGCTTCATAAAATTAGAAGCACCATGTTTGCTTTATTGAATTTATATTTAAAGTGTCATTTACCTCGACTTTTAAAAATAGGGTTTTATTGAGTTAAAGATTAATATAAACAAAAATTTAATTACGTAAAAGCGTTGTTGGTTTAAGTTGGAATGAAAAAAAGTAAAAAAAAAGTTAATAAACAGATAAAGTCCTTACCACCAAATGCTGGAGAAAATTTGAGACAAAACATAAAGTTTTTAGAATTAATTTTGCCAAGAATTTTTTCTTTGTCCTTTAATAACAAACTCAAGGAGGGACTCCGTCAGCGTGGCACGGACTGTCTTAGCCACGGATTCGAATGTACCCAGAACCTAAAAAAACAATACGTAAAATAACAAAAGCGCCTGTGAAATTTTACATAGCAAAAATATTGTGACATGATACATAAGCGCCTGTTAATTATTACATAGCAAAATCTCAATACAACGTTTGCAAAGGAACCTTATTTTAAAATTTTCATCGCTTAGTATCAAAATTTTATCTAGATTGAACAAGAATACTACACATTAATGAATAAATTTGTTATAATTAAAGAACAAAATAATTTTAAGTGTATTATTTCCCCACTGTTGATATCAGTAAGACAGTAAGAAATAGTTAAATAAGGAAGTTGTGATTAAAGTATTAAAAAATATGTTTTTTGGAATATAATCTGACCTTGCCCTCCAGTTTAGTAGCGACGGAGTCACACAGCTTGTTAGCGATGTCTGCAGCCACGTTCTTACCAATAAGATGGTCTCGCAGCTTGTCCAGTACTGGTTGCATTGTTTCTGAACTTAATGCCTTCGAACCTACCAGACCTGGAAGAAAATGAACATATAACAAAAAAATCAACATAAAAATGCTTTGCAACCGCGAAGATTTTTTTTTGTTTTAAACATTATAAATCAACAGTACTTTCAATTTTAATATTTGTAAAATTAAAAACACAAAATATCTACAAAACCAGTTTTAGTTAATATTATTGTAATATTGGTGCAAAAAGTATTAAATAAATAAAAAAAAAATCTTCGCGAAACAAAACAAAAACAGTTATTAATTCTTTAAAGTTTTACCTTTAAACAAACTGAACATGCCGCCAGACTTCTTGGCGGTGGGCTGCTCATTTTCCACTTCTTCCTCGCTACTGCTGTAATCTGACTCCTCCAGGTCCTTGATAGCACCAGCCATTTGACCCACAATCTGAAATAAGGAAATTTTATTTATTTTCTATAGAATACCAAATATAACTCTCTTTGTGTCTACAACATGCAACTACTGAACAGCTGGTAGGAAAAACATGTTTTATGTAATCTATACTAATATTGCGAAGAGGAAAGATTTGTATTTTTGAATGTATTAAAATAACTCAAAAACTACTGCGGCGATTTGATAAATTCTTTCACCAAAAAGCTATATTATCTGTGACATAGGCCATGTTTTTGGTTTTTTATTTCACGCAGACGAAGTCGCTAGCAACAGCTAGTACATAAATACAGTCAACATTACTTATAACTACATAGTGGGAATACCCAACAGTGGGCAATTTAGATAACTGATAGTTTTTTTATTATTTTTTTTGTTTAGTATTTTTTATTTTTTGGTTATAATTTTTTACCTGTGTATCAGGTACAATATCATTTGGCACAGCATCCTTGTCGGTTGTATACTCGAGGGTGGGCAGATCCCGGGTGCCGCCGCCCAGCTCCCACACGCGGGGCTTCTTAACGCGATCCACCGCTTTAGGACTTTTAGGAGACTTTCTACAACAATAACCACGTTAGCTTAGACACAAATGGAGTCTATGGAGGAATATCAGTTAAATCACATAAGAAAATTCCCAAAGTCCACAGAAGAAGGGTGATTTGCGAAGTGCAATATCAAGTAATATAACAATTTAGACCAGTGTTAATCTAAATGGACCCTGTGGACCACCGCAAATCAAAATTAGGGGTCCACGGGTATATGGAGGTCCATGAAGATTTTAACTGGTCTTGGGCACTGAAGGTATGCAACTAGCTGCAATCATAATGTGAACTACCAAAGTGCTTAGTAATCATTGTATTTAGTTGGATTCATCTTTAACATCACTCAGTAAACCCCCACTCCATGGGGTCCTAAAACTAATACAATTTTGAAAGGGGTCCACAACAAAAAAGACGTATTAGAGCAACAAATTACATAATTGAACTCTAAATCATTGTAAGTTACCTTTCCTTTGAGTTCAAAGTTCATTTAATATAACTTAAGTACAATAACAGGTTTATCAAGCTTCTAACCTTCAAGTAAGGCCAAGTACTAAGTAAAGTATACTCTAGATTGCTTGCTAATGGAATTAAATGAAATCTTATAGTGATAAATAGTTTTAAACTAAGATAAAAATAAGATAAGATACAATAATGTGCAAATTCAGAATAATAGGCAATCATACTAGAAATACATAGCTATATTATGTCTTAAAAACAGTGTCCTAGTTAAGAAGCCAAGGTAACACTGACTGATAAAATTATAGCGCGCAATAGAGAAATTCTAGTTTAAGGGCCTGTCCCACCAAATTGTAAAGTGTCCGATAGCAATCCAACATGTAAAATATGTGATGGAAATATCGGATTTTGTTCTCTTATCTGACAGTGACGTCATTTTAAAGCTATCTGAGCCTCTATCAGCCAGTGGTGGGACAGGCCCTTATTATTATGAATTCAAAAGTTTAAATAGGGGGAATTAATGGACCTTGATGTAATTTGTCACAGATGTAGAACATACTCTAAAATACATAGTCTACTTCTAAATTTTCTAAATCTTGCATGGACAACAAACTTCCATCTATCTAAACTTACGCATTTATAATATTAGTAAGATGTAAGAGAAGAAAGAGATGGATGGATTGTGAAAGGTGACATGATCAAGAAGGGAGTGATGACTGAGATGACATATCATAGTTATGTGGAGGACAAAAACCTGTTGCGCTGACCCTACAGGAGTAGGTTAAAGAGGAAGATCATGATGAAATAAAATAAAAACTTTGTAAGTCATTGGTGTAGAGTCCTGGATAAGTATAGACAGAAGATGGCAAATTATTAATATTGATTAATTTTTTAATTATCTTACTTGATCTCCTTCTTGTTTTTGGAGGCAAGTTTCTGCGCCAACTTGGCTCTGCTAGCCGCAATCACATCATCCTCCTGCTCTGAATACTCCTCCACCTTTCCATTAGTAAGATTCTTTGATTCAACTATTTTTACTGAAATGTAACAGAAAATATTGTGAATTAGCATGTTTATGGAATAATTAAACGCTGCTTGTGACTTTGTCGCTTTGAAATTAGGAAAATAATAAAAAATATAGCCTCACTGTTAACATAGCTCTTTAATGTTGAAAGAGTTTTTGAAATCAGCCCAGTAGTTTTAGAGTTATTTTGATACTTAGAATAATACAAATATTTCCTCTTTATAATATTAGTATAGATGTCTAAATTTTTTTATATTCCAAAGGGGTTGTACTGCTCCCCCTGGTGATATATTACAAAATTCATTAAAGATGACTTACCAGATTTTTTATTTTTCTCATCACCTTTCCTCTCTATCATAGATGCAACAGTCTTCTTAGATTTCTGAGAATCCTCAAAGGTTCTCATTTGTTTTGGAATTTTAGCTTGTGACTTGGCTGTTAAATAAATATTAACTTTAATGAATCTGTTCTTATGTAATGTGCAGATATAAGAGAAAGTAAATAATGGAAAGCAGTTTTTAATTAGTTTCATGTAAAATTTCAAAGTCAGATGTTATTTATTGTTTACAGGTTTAGATGTAATTTAGATCAGATAGAAATTAAAGTGGCAGGAGACAATGCTAGACAATGTTGGCAATTTGTCCTATTGGAAGCCAAGACCCATTTTTTCACACTAAGTATAGATTATTCTACCTATTAACTTTATTTTACTGTTAATTTTATGTGGATGCAGGTCGTAGGACAGTTAAACTTACCCCATTTCTCACACTCCTTAAGGACCTTGTCAAAGCACATTTTGAACTCATAGTCAGAGTTATAACGGCCAGTCTGCAGCTCATTTTTGTACTTGTCTCTAAACTCCAAGTGAACATCGTTCAGGAACTTATCCACGTACGACAACTGCAGTATACGCTGATATGCTACAACGAACACTAGTTCAAACTCATTATCGAGTTTATATTGTAATGTTAATGAATTGTGATTAAATGTATTGTTCCCTGTTCTCTCCTGCAAATAAGCAATTATAAAATAAAGAGAGATATTAGTTAGTAATTTTATTCAAGGGCTTCTGATAACTTACTTGCAAAATTACACTCCGTATTAGAGCGTTTACGGATGGTGAGAATATTTCGCTGGTACTCTGGAAACACCACAGCACTATACCACCTTTACTGAAGATGCTGAATAAGTCGAGCATTTTGGATAAATATCGTAAAGTAACTTGTAAGTTGTAACAGATTGCTAAGTAGCTACGTAGTATGAGTTGGTGCAATATGCAAATTGCGAAATGTCAAACGAGTTGTGACTTTCGACGTATGACGGATGACGTTCACATTTGTGTTGCCCGCATGATGTGAGAAGTCTCCTATTCTGTAAATACATTGATTTAGCAAACATTTATTATTTTTGCAACAAACTGTGTATCACATAAGTTATTGTAATAAGTTTGATTTGACCGTACTAAAATACTATTTTTTTTTTCAAAAATCTTGTCTATTGCTAAATCCAATGCTATTTGTTTTAGCTTTCCGGATATATGTTATTATTTTCATCCACAGCCAATCATAGTCTAGAACGATCGTAGCCTCAAGTTTTCATTGGTCATTTATGTCTGAATATGCAATACGAAATTCACATTCACACAGTAAGAACAGAATATAGTGAATTGTTTATGGTGAATGGACAAGACGAAACGAATTTGTCAAATCATCCCAGCTTACAAAAGGAATATAGTTTGTAACAAGAAAAAGTGATCGCTGTATATTCGAATAAAGAGTTAAAACAGAAATTTAACCAAAATGAATATCACATCAGCTGCAGGGATTATATCCCTGCTCGACGAACCGATGCATGAAGTGAAAGAGTTTGCGTTGAAACGATTGGACAATATCGTTGATCAATTTTGGCCTGAAATTTCTGAATCTATAGAGAAGATCGAGATCCTGCATGAAGATAAAGTATTTTCGCAACACCAGCTTGCAGCATTGGTGGCCAGTAAGGTGTACTATCATTTGGGTGCGTTTGAGGACTCATTGACGTACGCACTTGGTGCTGGTGACTTGTTCGACGTAAATGCAAGAAATGAATATGTTGATACCACAATTGCAAAGGCAATCGACTTCTATACACAGAAACGTAAGGCTTTGTTTGTGGATAACTCAGCAGAAACGATCGATCCTCGGTTGGAAGCCATCGTTAACCGGATGTTCCAGCGATGTCTCGACGATGGACAGTATCGTCAAGCCCTCGGTCTCGCATTGGAAACTCGCCGCATGGATATCTTTGAAGAGTCCATCATGAAATCTGATGATATATCAGGTAACATTTATCTCATTTCATTGTGTTTTGTGTAAAATGCCTTTTTGGTATGTACAATTTATTGCAATTATTTATAATTTTCTACTAAACATATGTATAAAGAAACAAACAAAATAAACAATAGATCAATAATCTGCATTGTTTTAGCATCTGTTATAATGTTTATGTTTAAAATTCTAGTAAAAAAGGGCCAATTATTGTTTTCCATAAATGTTATTCCATACCTGTTTCAACATCATCAAGGTTACTGGTAGCACAATATGTAGAAAATCACAATACCTAAAAGCATTCTGCAAACAAAAACGATGGATATATAAACAGATACATTGAAAGCCTAAGTGTATGACAAATATGTTTGTTACCAAAATTAATTAAAAACAGTGATTATTGCAGTCTAGTAGTTTAGTACTTAAAACTTGCTGTTTTTTTTTCTAGTTTTACTGATCTTATTTTTGTGTTACAGGTATGCTTCAGTATGCCTTCACAGTTGCGATGAGTCTCCTTCAAAACAGAGGTTTCCGCAGCACTGTCCTTCGCTCTCTTGTCGGTTTGTACAGAGGCCTGAATATCCCAGACTATGTAAATATGTGTCAATGTTTAATTTTCCTTGAAGATCCACTATCAGTTGCTGAAATCCTTGACAAATTGACCCATGGACCACAAGAATCTGTTCTTATGGCGTATCAAATAGCTTTTGACTTGTATGATTCTGCCACACAACAGTTTCTAGGCAGGGTATTGCAAGCTTTAAGAACAACTGCACCTATACCCAGTGCACTTGGTGGTAAACCTCAACCTCAAGGTGGACCCTTCCCAGAATCTTCTATGGATGTAGATCAGGCACTGCCAACTGAAGAAGCTAAAAAACCAGAGAGAGATATCGAAAGCCTGAATGATGAAGAGAAAGAGCACCAGAAAAGAGTTGAAAAATTAATTTCTATTTTAGGTGGAGAAGTATCTATAGGTTTGCAATTACAATTCTTAATTAGGTCAAACCATGCAGATATGTTAATTTTGAAGAACACAAAGGATGCAATCAGAGTTTCTATTTGTCATACAGCAACAGTCATAGCAAATGCCTTTATGCATGCCGGAACAACCAGTGATCAATTCTTAAGAGATAACCTGGAATGGCTTGCTAGAGCAACCAACTGGGCAAAGCTAACAGTAACAGCATCTCTTGGTGTCATCCATAGAGGTCATGAAAATGAATCATTAGCTCTGATGCAGTCTTATTTACCTAAAGAAGCTGGACCATCATCAGGATACTCAGAAGGTGGTGGCTTATATGCATTAGGTTTGATTCACGCTAACCATGGTGCCAATATCATTGACTATCTTTTAACACAATTAAAAGATGCTCAGAATGAAATGGTACGTCATGGTGGATGTCTTGGTCTTGGCCTGGCAGCAATGGGTACTCATAGACAGGATGTGTATGAACAGCTTAAATTTAATTTGTATCAAGATGATGCTGTCACTGGAGAAGCTGCAGGTATCGCTATGGGCATGGTAATGCTGGGGTCAAGAAATGCAGCGGCTATTGAAGACATGGTTGCATATGCTCAAGAAACTCAGCACGAAAAGATCTTACGTGGTTTAGCTGTGGGCATTTCCTTTACCATGTATGGAAGGTTAGAGGAAGCAGATGCCCTTGTACAACAACTACTAAGAGACAAAGATCCATTGTTGCGAAGAGCTGGTTGTTACACGATTGCAACAGCCTATTGTGGTACTGGGAATAACGATTCTATTAGAACTCTACTACATGTTGCAGTTTCTGATGTGAATGATGACGTGCGTCGTGCAGCTGTAACCGCTCTCGGATTTTTGTTGTTTAGAACTCCTGAGCAGTGTCCATCAGTGGTGTCACTGCTGGCAGAGTCCTACAACCCCCATGTCCGTTACGGTGCTGCTATGGCCTTGGGCATTGCATGCGCCGGTACTGGTAACCGTGAAGCCATCGGTCTTTTAGAGCCCATGGTCAAATTTGATCCCGTAAATTTTGTAAGGCAAGGAGCCTTGATTGCCTCTGCAATGATACTTATTCAACAAACTGAGACACTTTGCCCGAAAGTTACTTACTTCCGCCAACTTTACGCCCAAGTTATCTCCAATAAACACGAAGATGTCATGGCTAAATTCGGAGGCATTTTAGCTCAAGGTATCATTGATGCAGGTGGTCGTAATGTCACCGTATCCCTTCAGAATAGAACTGGGCATATGAATATGTTAGCTGTAGTGGGTATGCTAGTTTTCACTCAGTACTGGTACTGGTTCCCTCTGGCTCATTGCTTGTCACTAGCGTTCACCCCGACATGTCTGATCGCACTTAACTCCGATCTGAAAATGCCTCAACTTGATTTGAAATCCAATGCAAAGCCATCACTTTATGCTTACCCTGCACCATTAGAGGAGAAGAAACGCGAAGAAAGAGAGAGGGTTACCACTGCCGTGCTTAGTATCGCCGCGGCTAGAGCTCGCAGGAGGGCGCACGGCACAGAAAGCTCCAGCAGCAGCAGCGCTACAACGTCAACTACTTCTAAAATGGAAGTTGACGACGAAGAAAAGAAACCAACGAAATCACCTAACCCTAACATAACTGTTCATGGTAAATCTGACAAGGATGCTGGAACATCAAAGGAAGTTAAGAAGGAAGAGAAAGAAGGCGATGAAAAAGAGGCTAAAGAAAAGAAGGAACCGGAGCCTAACTTTGAGATTTTGAGCAATCCTGCAAGGGTTGTGAGGCAACAACTTAAAGGTATTACTGTTGTTGAAGGTTCTGGATTCATACCCTTGAAGGATGTTACAATTGGAGGTATTGTGATGCTCAACCATTCTGGTGATGTGGAACAAGTTCTTGTTGAGCCCGTTGCGGCGTTCGGCCCGAAGACCGAAGAGGAGAAGGAACCCGAGCCCCCGGAACCCTTTGAGTACTTGGATGACTGATATTGTCTTTTCACTTAAAGTTCTTCATGTTACTAGCGTTAGGACCACGTGAATCATAAATGTATTGAACAAGTTTATATAACAACATAGAATATTATTGAAGTACATAGTAACTGGAAATTATTAATGTGTTTTCTGTGAAATAAATGATTAAAATATAAGATTTATTCATTTCATTATGTTTTCTACGTGTTTTTTTTTTAATAACTATCAATAATTATCAACAACAATTAATGAACGAATTCAGTCTTAAATGGACACGGGAGGAATTAAGACAAAACATAGTACAATACAAATGTCTCGTGGGCGTCACCAAAGGTTGCGGGATGGGGTCAACTGCATCCCGAAAAAAAATCTAATATCGATTTTTAATGGGAGCTGCCCCCGCCCTACTCCTACACTTAGCCTAGATTATCGGCTGGTGACGCCCATACTCTAGGTATAAAGTACTTTTTGTTTACTTTGTATTAGGGTTGTAACGGAACTCTGCTTCCGCAAGAAATGTTAACTCTGCATCTGCTTCCGTTATTTCTTATACAGAGTTATAACGGAGGTTAATTTACGTCGTCAACGCGAGAGGAGCGACTAGGCTAGACGTCCGTTCGCTTGATTCATGCTTTCGTAATGTGAAATTAGAGGCGGGCGATACAAACCATATATAGATACACAAACTATATATTGAAACAATATCTAAAAATCACTTACTGACTTGTTCGAAAACTGTGTATTTTCAATATCTACCAATATCATATGCCTACGCGATACGACAAACATCGACATCGCCCGTACTTAAGAGACAAATCGCATCAGACAGATATTGCATTAGAGCGGTACGGTATATCCATCGCAATTCAAAAATCTGATATTTTAGTAGCAGATGTAAAAACGGTTTTTTTGTCACGGTCATGGACTTTATTAAATTTCGCTCTTTTCAATTTTAATTATTAGTTAAGTATTAAGTTACTAAGAGCAGTTTGTCACCTTCCAATAGTTTTGGTTCATAAGTTACACCATTACTACTTAATAATTGTTATACATCATATTTGTATAACAAAGTGTGTCTTGTTGTTGAATGTACCAATCCGTATTTTGAATAAACGTAATTTTACTTTTCATTTCTGTAATAAATCGCAACTGATATTTATTATTCACCTCCGCCTACCCTTCCGTTAAACACCGCTTCTGCAGAGGTGAAGCCCTTCACCTCCGCATCCGCTTCCGGTAAAGTAGCCTCTGTTACAACCCTACTTTGTATTATTTTTAATCTGTAGCCAATATCGTATTGCCATGTTGAAGTTATTCCGCCAGATCAGGATTGTAGTTAATAACTGAATAATTATTTATACTAAAAGGCTTCTAATTAATTTAAAAAAAAACAGCATTCTTGTAGTTCAGAAATTCTTGTTTATTTCTGTGTTGTTATGAAATCCTCTTTGACGCCATTCTCCGTTGGTATTTTAAATATGACAACACTTCGTTTGACAAGAAAATCAATATTGTGAAAACGTTTGCTTTTGCGTCTCGTATAAAAGAGAAGAATTTGTATAAAACGCATTTAAAGGTAAGGCTGCAATTGTTTAAATATTAAAACATTTAGAAATTGCATTGATGAGTTCTATAAATATATCTTGTTTTCAGCAAAGCTTGAACTGGTATGAGATTCGCAAATCCAAAAAAGATGGGTCCTCAGCTTAATTACGGCGATTTGTCCCACAGTATTGATCTTGTGGAGAATACCCAGCAACTTACGAATGATTTGATCGAAATAAAGGAGGTATTGGACCAACTTTTGCCTCTTAAGGCCCAATACCATACTCTGCCTCTGCCGACGAAAATAGAACTCGACTTATTCCTCGTGTTTGCGCTGAATTCACTTCAATGGATAAAGCTGCAAGTAAATGGCGTGGATCCGTCCAAGTATCCCGTTGCGGGGGAATTGCAGCGCGTAAAAGTTGCTATGATTAAATGGCATCAAGAGTGTGATCGTAATAATAGACCCCGGCTCGATATACCGGTGGTGCGGCGCTTCATTCGAAGTGGGCTGCGCACCAAAAAGGTTGTACATCAACCCTACACTGTAAACAAACCAACACACAATGATACCGATGAAGATGATACTGATGAAGAGATGTAACTTTTTTCTCACTAATATTATTCTCTTATATTCTCTATGCAGCTTAAATTGACGATTTAAACTAGCTGCTGCTTGCGATTTTGTTGCCATGAAGGAAAAAAAATTAAGTTTATTTTATTATATATTACTATCCATAAGTGATGTAACCAAAGGTTCTAATTATAACGTTTTGCGATTTTCTATATATATATCTTTATTTTAGTGTAGTGTGTAGGTATATGATGTTCTCGAGTAGAATAGGGACATTCGTATGTCAAGAGTAATTAAAGAAAATTCTAAATAAACGCCTAATTGGGTCAACAATGTAATTTTTTTTATTAACTTTTAGTAAACAAACATCAAATGTGATCAAGTATACATTTTTAAAAAAATGTATTTAAACATGAGGGCATAAAAAATTATTATAATAAAATTTAAAGGGAATAGTTTAAACTATACATTCCAATGTAAAGCCTAAACCATGACAAACTATAATTTAAGCTAAAACTTTCTCAGATAATTATATGATAAGTCACCCATATATTACGTAATCATTTCTTTATTTCACAATACTATTGAAAAAGGTAAAATGTGAGGTGGCTCTGTTTACATAACTTTTAATCGAAACCAAGTGTTAATAAGAATTAAAACACAGGTAGTTTTTACTTATTTATTGCTCATTTATCACTGAACATTGTAAAAGTTCTTAAATAAAACATTTATCATAAAAATTTTGTTTTCTTTTACAAGTTCCCGGAAATGTATAATTTGGAATGTATAAAGGAGAAAAACTAGTGTTTTTAAGTTATTCATAAATTTGTAATAAATCAATTCCATAAGCCTCATTGCAAATTAAATAATTTAAACAAAAGTTTTTACAATTTGCATTGTTATAACTGAACAAAAACAATTTGGAAAATACAATGACTTTGACAACTTTTTTTACAGGTGACTAGCAAATAAAATAATAAATATTCATTAAATTTGTAGAAAATTATAAAGGCTTTTTAACAATTACAATAATATAACATTAACAAGATAAGTCACAATTACATTTTGTTCTAGTCTAGTTGTTTTTTTTAAGTATAAAATAAACATAATTGATTCACAGTATAGATGTCTACAGTATAGAAGCTGACAACTTAGCTGAGGTTTTATTGTAAACAGACCTTCAACTTTACATATCAATAGACAGGACATTAAGCATATGATCAAAAAACTACTACTAGTGGAATTTCTGTTGTCTAATTTAAGTGCTAGAAAACAGTACTGAAAATTGCAATTTTTGCTTTAAAATGTTCAAAGGAAAGTGCATGTGTCCAGTATTATATTTGAATCTATATGTAGTAGAAAATATAGTTTGTTTCCTTAGACAAATTGCAATTAAATAAAGGATAGATTCCTCCTTGCTGTGACTGTATTATTCAATATAGTGTACAACTGTAAACTTGAAATTTGAAATCAAAGTTATCTAAATAATTTTACACATATAAGCAATATAAAAAACAGACATGTTTGTATCATCAAAGCAGAACTTTCCGAAATACAGATAAATAATAAATAGCATTGTCAGTCAGTGAAATGTGTATAACTCATTTCTATTGAATACATTTGTAATTATTAACAGATGTTGAAAAACATATAAACATCTCACTCATTCTGATAGAAGAAATATAGAACATTGTTCAATATTTGCAGTGAATTTTCAGTATGTCTCTCTTACTCTTTATAATAACAATGTTTTATAGAATATGTTGAAATTAAGTGCTTTTTTCTTATTAAGTACCAACAACCACTTGTACATTTTATTCCTTAATGGCAATCCTGAACTATGAACAGACTCAGTAAATTTAGTCAGGTATGGGACACATAGGAAGGGGAAATATCCTCTTTCTGTGCATCCCCTCTTCACTTGATTAAATGTAAACAATGTTTCTGCAAGTGCGGATGTCTGGGCAGCGGTAGCTTCGCTATTTTGGCGAAATCAGGGAGCCGTTTGCGTGTTTGTCAAAGGATCCAATGCACTTAAAATGTGAAAGTGACCATAAAACTTCCAAATATAGCTTAATTTTGATACCAAACTATGACTTATTTATATAAATAGGGTTCTGGCAAGTTTTAGTGTTTACATTTTATATTTCATGATAGAAAAGTATAAAGATTATAAAATATTCTTTGATACATTAAGTATTTATAACATTCTGTCAATATTTTTTTTAGAATAAATAAGATATAAAATTAAGTGGGTAAAGACTTAAATTTCGACCTGCAGAACCAAACCCGCTGCGGAGATATTGTCCCCCGCACCTGCGGTCAATTGAGCTTCCGTACAAATGAGTACTGGGGCGACGCATATTTCAACTTTGTCATCTTCAATAGTCTCCTCCCAGCATGCCACTGGTTTGTTAGGCTCGAAGAACACTCTACTATTATTATCGTTACTCGTAGTCGTTGAAAAGCTATCATCAAGTAATAACTTCGTCTTTTCAAGGTTTATATTCTGGGAATTGCAGACATATCTGTGTGCAGTCAGTGATGCTTTAGCAGCAGCCGCAGCAGTTCTCTTCCAATCAGAATTTTGTACAGTTAAAATTGCTTGATATGCTAAAGTGTGTACATGCATTCTTGTCAACTTTCTTTGACTACCAAATGCGGTATTCTTCTCTCGTATAAGTTTGTATGTGTTCCTCATTTGATCGAGCGCCGTTGCTACTCTCGGATTGGAGTCAGCGACCACAACGACGCGGCCATGTTCCAGTACACTATTGAGGTTTGATAATTCTTGTTCGTTCATACCAACCGAGTCGACAAATGGCAACACTTTAGTTGTAAGATGTTGAAGTAATTCTAGATCAACATAACTTGCCATCTCGAAATGTGCTAATGTGTTCAAAGGTTGTGATAAAATTTGTTCCTTGACTAGATCTAGTCTTTCCGCTCTTAAATCTGTAACAAAAAAAAAATCATGTACTTGTTTAAATAGTCAACATTCTTATCATTATGCACATAATACAAACTACAAAAATATCTCTTTGGGATAAGGAAGACAAAACATTATCTAAAAGGATTAAATATCATTATGCAATGTTAGAATATTTTAAAACTTGTAGGACTATAAACATGTCAAATACTAGAATTATACTTAAATTGCTAAAAATGCATAATTGTCCTTTTTAATTTGGATGCAAAGAGCTTGGTTCTTACCTCTACCATCTTGTTTGAAAGGGAAATTGTCCATCATTTGTAGACCACTAATGACTAGCAAATTGGGTTTGAAGTTCGGCAAATGTTCACCGACCTTCTCTAAGGAACTTAATAATGGATTATTCTCATCATTATGCATGATATATCTATTGGCTCTGGGCGCTTTGTATTTACCAAACTTTGCATCAGCTTTATACTCTAATATCATATGAATATCATCCTTCACTTCCTCATTTTCATTATCACCAACTATGAGAATTTCTTCAGGGATATATGTTTTCAGTTTTTTACTCATCTTTGCCCCAAAAAGTACTTTCCAACCTTCAAGGAAGAATCTCTTTGCCATTAAGGGTGCATTTCCACCTATAGCCCATCTTGTGTCTGCCAATTTAAGAGCTTGTTCCACTAGGTCATCATATAATTTGCTGTTAGACATGAATCTCCTGAAAAAGGTTAATTGAAAAATAAGCTTATTGTGGCAATATTGCATACATGCATTTAGTACATACAAAAATTCAGTTGAGATATGAATCCACTATAAATTTTTCATTTTTAGGATCACAAAAAAGTAAATTAAGACTAATAGTGAAAATGAAAAAAAGGTATAGAGTAATGGTACTCTATATATTTATTTTCATTCGATACGGAATTAATTCCACGGAATATGCAAAGGTTCATAGGAATCTTTAGTCACGGGTGTGCTTAATTATTTTTATTACTTTTAATTTTAACCAAATTAACGAATAAACTTACTCAGCAGCTGCACCATGTTTGAAAAAATAAGTAAAGCTTTTAATAAATTCCTCTTTATTTGAGATCTCATTAAAGTGTTCAGGGCTGCCTTTAAGATCTCTGTAATCTAGAAGCGACGTAGCATTCACGAATAAATCATGACATGCTCCATAACCTAAAGCTACCTTCGGCTGACTGTTTCCAACACCAACTTTGTTCTCACTCTCCAAAAACAGCAAATGATTCTTCACAGGTGATAATCTTTCATCACCTATGTCATTACCGCGGAAATAAACCGCATAAAACAGAACACAAAGCGAAATAAAAGAACCTAATTTCACCGGGGCACCCGCCATTTATAACATTCAATTAAATATTTATTACTACTACTGGAATGATTAGACTTTTAACTTTAACTAGATCCACGTCACCTCATATTTAATATAATGGAATGTAAATATTTAATGTGGATTTAATCACAACTGACAACCATGCAATCGGCGAGATTCCGTATATTGTACGGCCAAATATTGTACAGCCAGATATTCCGTGTACAAACAAATTATAAGGTCGTGAAACGCATCATTACTTTACGCGTTTTATGTGGTTTGTTTTATTAATGTTATTCAATGAAAAATGTGATAAAAGTCGTTAAAAGTAGTATAAGAGAGGTTCTTTTGAGTGCGGGAAATATTTTTATCGCGAAGAAGAAGTAGGGGGTGTCCAGTAATTACATTTGAAAATGTGAATCTCTTGTGTCTGTTGCAATGAGAATGTGTTACCATTTGTTAATACAACAAATTCCCTAACTTTCATGGGGATGCATGCATAATGTGTTTAGTTTTGTAATTTAAAAAAATTGTCAAATTGACTATTACTAGTACATATTTTGCTGATAGTTATTTTATTACCTATACATTTCAAATTGCTGCGACCGGCCCTGTTTTATGCAACTGGAAACATCGTCTTCATGACATTAAATCAAAAAGATTTTAAGTTTTACATACATATTTACTTAAGTAATAAGGAAATTACTGTGTGTACTCATAAATGTATTAAGAAACTGGCTGTCTGATAATTTTAAAACGCAAAGTTCAAACCACTAGGCATACCACATAGTTTGTACTGTGCGTTAATTACATACAAGAACCAATCATTAAGATTTCCCCCTTATTGTCTAGAGAGAGAGCATTGCTAAAAGTTTGCTACAAAAGTTCTTTAGATATAGTCTTCTCCCCGTCAAACGAAGTCAAGAGCATTTCCTAGTTACATTGCAAGTAACAAGTACTTCCCTTACAATTTACATTTTTGTATTCAAAAGGGAACAATTTTCCTTAAATGTGAAAAGAATACCTCGCTGGTAACCCTAAATGCTCACAGGCGCATTCCTGTCAATGTCAAAAATATGCCACAATATCCTTGTGGCATTATTGCCTCCCAATCGGCCATTGACTCGTTGTACAAGTCAAAAAACGAATGACATGATAATCACGATTTCACGATGGACGTGACGTCAGAACACCAGTATGGCCAGTTTAAAATAAAATATTCTACTGCATACAACCGGAAAAGCAGTAGGATTACACCTAAAATATCTACATTTACGAACAATTAATTCTGCTATTGACTTCTCCTACTATATTATGGGTTTTAAGAGACTACATTCATAACTGCGTTCTTTTCAATTTTGGGTCTGAAAGAATCTGGAAATCTGAGGCTATTGATGACATTATTAATAAAAGATATTCCGTGCTTGCCTCAAAAAAATATTTTTAATAAAACTTCTTTAACAACATCTAAAAAGTCGAACCTTCTAAGAACTTGATATGCCTGGAACTTGATTGATAATTAAATAACACGAAAGCCATATATTATCTAATATTTAATTTAATGCAATACTAACGTGTGTTTCCAGAAACTGATGCATTATACGTTAAGTAAATTGCAGATAGATTTAATATTTAAGCAAACAATGCAATCATTATCATAATAATATGTATTCAAGACTATTGTTATCGAAGTTTATTTTGTAAATTAGATACCTGTTTCCTTTTTTTTAATGAAGTAGTTTTTCTCGTATTCCGAAAAGGAGTCCATAAGTGACCAAAAGCTGTGTTCTCTACTAACATCTTGATTGTTGACCATGGGTCTGTCTAATGTCTGTGTAGGTTCCAGTAAGGGATTACTATTTTTTTTTAATAATAAGATGGGGCAAACGAGCGGCCAATAATATAAATAACGGCGATATAATCCAGCGTTGAATTCTATTGTTGGACTGGTACGATATAAACTTTTAGCATTATTCTTGTTTGTACTTTCGTTCCTAAATGGTAAATCGTCGATATTTTTTTATTCACAACTAAAATTAAAAGCAGAAAGTAAATTGTGACATTTTGTCACTTAATTTACGCTATTATACCTGCTTTACCTGTTATCTTTAACAATTTTTTTATGTAATTAAATTCACAAATTTTTATCGCTGTACTGCTTTAACACGGATTACGTAAAATTAAAATGAACATTTTATTGATCGTTCTATTTTAAACACTTTATAATTTCTTATTAAACGACTTAATACCCTGATTTGTATGACTGTTTTGTGTGAAGTTTTGATATTGTAATTTTCCACCCATGTCATCTACATCTATACATAAAATAAAATGAAGTGTCTGTTTATAATATCAAAAGAAAAATTCCAGATTTCGGGAAGATGATGTTTTTGCGTCGCTGATTACGAAAATTGCATTTAAAGTATTTTTGTCTGTCTGTCTGTCCGCAAGCCGCGTTTGTTCCGGGTAATCTCCGAAACGGCTGGGCCGATTTCGTCCGGACTTTCTCCGAAGGGTAGCTGACATAGACGAGCATGTTACAGGCTACTGTTTTTTACTTTATAATGCGTATTTTGTTGTATGTTACCGGCGAAAACCGTACACTACTCGCGGAGCAAAATATTACCAACCCTTCAACAGTATTGATATTTTGAGACAGAATTTGTGTAACAAAGCGCGGTATCAATTTAATCAGACACTGATCTAAGGCGTGCGGTTGCGGTTGTCATGTATGATATATGTAAACCGATGATAATAATTTTCCTAATCTTAAGGAATCTCGCTTACGTAAGCGTTATCGGAGCTGAAGTATTGCTTTGCGGAATACCGGTATAACGGGATGCCAGTCCTTTATCTTCAAGGTCTTAAATATTTTCTATTATTCTTACAACTGGAAACAAACAAAAGTTTAATTCAAACTTGTCTTTCGATACTAAAATCCGAAGGACGCAGTATAACAGTTAAATTTAAACAATAACTGTTTAAACCGTTACTAAACTAAACAAAGTATACAATAAGTAATTATGAAACAATGTATATTTATTCACTTAAGCGTAAAAGTAATAAAATTATACCTTTATTGTAATACAAAAAATGTCTACCGTTAAACACTTAAGGGGCGGCTTGCTTCCCTTTGGGACAGAGTAAAAAATAGATAGTTTTTGTTTTAATTTACTGCCGGGGAATATTTGGGCTGTGAGTCATTTAACTGTTAACATTTAAAAGGGATTTTCTAGTAACGAGAAATACTTTACTGTATCATTGACAAAGGTATATCTTTAACTGTTTGTTTTTTTACAGTACCATTTGAAATATTAATTTTATTCTGGAAACTCTCTCTTTTGTTTTAAACATAGCTGAAAATAAAGTACTAAAACCATAAAGAAATATTTGAATAACTGTCAAAGTCATCGACTAATAAAATACTCATGTCCCCAAAGATTCTTCCCTGCCAGGGGTGATTAGGTTAAAGTCAACGAACACAAAACATTCGCAACATGTTGCTTTCTAGTTTATTGAAGAACAAACTTAATATTTCAATTACTTGATATATAAGCAATCTACATCCATAACTACCTGCTTGTCTATTTCGTGTACTTTTTTCTTGGTGATTTAATGTTAGTCTATGATGCTCTCTGGTGTGTTCAAGAACTCAATATAATTTATAGGACTTTTATTATCTGTCATGAAATAGTCACAAATTTTGAGATACAGATTTAATACTCTTTGTTCAAATACAGATAATATATATATCTAGATAACGATCGGGTTAGATATTTTAGTTGTATTAGTGATTTGTAATATAGGTCTTGTATGAGTTATTTAAAAAAAAGTAGTAAAATTGTCTTACTAATATGTGTGAATGTTTAGATGGATGGATGTTTGTTAGAGTTTGTAGCCTAAACTCCTGAATTTCGATGAAATTTGAATAGATGTAGGATAGTCTGGAAGATCATATAGGCTTTTGTTTATATAATTCCACGCAGACGGAGTCGAGGGCGAAAGCTATAACTACGATGTCTCGGTTCTTCAAGTTTGCAACATAAGGAAACCATTTAAAAATCTATATAAATAAAAGAAAGTTGTGTTAGTTACACTATTTATAACTCAAGAACGGCTTTACCGATATGCCTGAAAATTGGTGAGGA
>JAOCNA010000006.1:1110385-1125162 GCA_026546675.1 Papilio helenus
GGAATAACTTGAGTATAAGCAAAATATTAGTACAAACTTTGCTTATACTCAGGTTATTCCTAGGTTTAACTTTATACCGCGTTTATTTGTTAGGCTGTATGAATTTTCTTTTCATGCATACACTTCTATTGCATGTCTATATACACATTTATGTACAGTTGTGGACATCCGCAGTGTTGCATTTTCAGAAAAAACCCTTTATTCCTTCCCTTATTACGCCTCTTCTTAACAACCAATAAGATAGACGACAGTATAATATTAAAGAGCAATTAGGAAATTTAATATTTTGAGATTGACAAAATATATATCTAACCGCTTATCATTTCGTATTCCCTATATCAGTTTTCCGGTTGCCAATAAAAATAGAGTACATTTAGTTAATTGTATATTAGTAATAACGTATTATGCTTTACTTACTATATTTATCATCCGAGAAAATAATAAATATCTTATTTATTTATAGGACACATCGCAAACAGACGAAAAGGAAAAAAATAACAACGAAAATAATAAGACGACAGATTTCATTCATGGAATATGTCGACAAAAATATTATGAAGGAAATTACAACATATATTTATTAATATTTATTATATCAGTGTCTCTAGGACTGATTGTACAAAATTTAAAATTAGACAATTCAAATAAAATGTTTACCAAAGATTGTAAAACCGACAGAAGAAATTACTGGGTATATTCTGCCTACAACGATGTAGAGAACAAAAATGGATTGTTAAAGCATGTCCATTTAGTTCTTGAAAGAATAGGTTATGAGAAAAGTGCTAACACAACTCCATGGAGTCTACTATGGTCGCACGATTACCCTTTCCGTGTGTTATATCCAAATTTACATAGATTAAAGCCGAATCAGATGGTCAATCACTTTCCCGGAACAGGATTTATAACTAATAAAGTTGATTTAGCAACTTCGAACTCTAAATATATACCCAAAGCGTTCAAATTGCCCGCCAACAAGAATGAGTTTCTTCAATACGCATCAAAGAATAAAGATGCATTATTTTTGGAGAAACACAATCAACACCGAGGGGTATTTCTCAAGAATGTGAGTGAAATAGATTTGTCAAGTGGAGAAAGTTTCGTGCAAGAGTATGTGCAAAAACCATTTTTAGTGGATGGACATAAGTTCGATATTGGTGTGTATGTTGTCCTAACGTCTGTTAATCCTCTAAGAGTTTATTACTACAAAGGTGATGTATTATTCAGGTAAATATGTATAGTTTTCTCTTTCTACAATTTATATGTACAACTTTTCGGTAAGGTCAGCGGACTTGAACGTGTAACGAAAATAGAGTAGCCCTCTAAAACTTATTTAATCTATGTTTTTCACGCATATCTTTATCCACTTATTAATAAAGCATCTTAAGAAAAATATGTAATTTACATCTTAGTTACCTAAATAAACTCTCCTATTAATAAGTTCAGATAAGTTTTAATTAAGTTTAGTGTTAATGAGATTCAAGAATAGAAATTAAGGCCACTACGTCTGCTCTTCATTTAACAAATTCAAGTAATTTATTAAAAAGTAACGAAGAAAAAAAAATTTTACGTCTATTTCTTGAAAACAAAATTCTTTGTTCCAGATACTGTCCATCAAAGTACTATCCATTCGATCCTAAAGTATTAGACAAGTACGTAGTAGGAGACGATTATCTGCCAACTTGGGAAGTGCCATCTTTGGCACACCCCTACACCGCGCTAGGGTTCACTATGAAGGAAGCCTTTGATAGCTACGTGAGGTCTAAGGTAATATCACTAAAAGTAGGGTTGTCGAGAACTTTATTGATTAGAAACACGATTTAAAATCGATGGGTGAATTCAATCTTCAAATGGATAAAAGAGAAAATTAAGACAGGAATCGCTAATAGCCTAATTGTGAAAGAATACTATTGACAACGCTATCGTGGGTAGATTTCCGACTTAAGCTATGTGTTTTATTAAAAAAAAAATAGTTTTTACGTTCAAGAGTCAAGAAAAACAATATGAACCGTTTACTACTAACTAATAATTAAGATAAATTGCTTATTTATTTTGCTAGTGTATTTATATTCAATCAATAAATATGTCAGGGTAAAGATCCGGCAATAATGTGGACTGAAGTGGAGAGCGCTATATCTGAAGTATTTCTGAACAAGGAACATCATATCATAGAGGCAGTAAGTATATTTATTATTTACCAACTTTCGCCCGGAACTACGTCCGCGTGGAATAAAAAAAAAAAGTGTATAACCTATGTGTTCTACGTCTATGCCACATTAAGACCCTTTATGCCGTTTAGGCTACAAACTCTAACAAACATCCATCCATCCAAACTTTCGTATTAATTTAGTAAGATTTGTAATACGTTTTTAATATAAATCTATTAATATACTTTACTTTAACAACTTATCATTATTATTACACACCTTTTATCAGCCACACCTGATATTTTTATTTTATTTGATAAATTACGTCAACGTTCCTTTCTGTGACTTTATCTTCTTCCTTACCACTACTAAAATTCACAGTATCATCATCTCCCTGTCTTTACCACGCTCATGTGGGTTCAACGCACAAGGTTTGATAAACCTCAATGTTATAGACATTTTTAAGACAGTCCTTGGGAGAAACTTTGCAGCTGAATACATAAAAATGAAATTCAAAATGCAACGGTTAAATTATTTTATCTTCTTTCTGCTAGCTAAAGAACTATCCATCAGGGGACAACTTCTTCGAGATGATGCGGTTTGATTTAGTTGTAGACGAGGACTTGAAGGTGTATCTTCTAGAAGCTAACATGTCACCTAATTTAAGCTCAGCACACTACCCACCAAACCAGCTGTTATACGAACAAGTCCTGTATAACCTATTCTCTTTGGTTGGTGTTGCCAGTTATATGAATGGACGAGGAAATACAGATTTAAGGTAAAATATTTAATGTTATTGTTTATTAACATTTATGTGTTGTATTTGCATTATTTTAATAGTGAATACTCATTAACATGACACATCATGACTATTCAATTTATAACTCTATTCATGCTGATTCATTTTTGTGATTATTGCTACGTCATACAATGTTTAAGATTGTGGTAAACTATCTAATTACGTTTTATATGTATATGTCGCCATATCAGTGGCTTATGCTGGATTTCTGAATTTTAATGTTATCATTACCTAATGATTAATTAACATTAGGTTGACCGTTTCAACGGAGTTAAACTCGAGTTACGTAGTTCGGAAACGCATTTCATGAAGAACCAACCGTTAATAAGTTTTGTTAACATTTTTGTTTTCAATCGTTCTCACCAAAAAAACCTTCGAATCATGCAGTTATACAACAGCCAGCAGATGTATAAGTGGTCAGTTTAAAATAGTTTAGGCATATCATAGATACGAATCCCTTAGTAAGAAACACCCAAATATTTATTGTAAGCATCCGTCGTTAAAAGTTTTATAGCTTTACTAGAAAGGATCTATATTCTGACGATTTATTTTTAGATATCGCGTTCACTTTTAAACTAGGTAAATCGCAAATGGTATTAAGCGACAGCATTTTATTGAAAGAGCAAACACAACTAGATTACTTATCTTTGATAGAAACAAAACCAAGACATAATTCTCCTAAGCTAACCTAATCGTGACTTTCATTCTCTTTAACAGAGATAATTTTTTATGTGTTAAGGCAATGGACGCATGTAAGCTTAGCAACTATCTTACAACGCAATTAGGGTAATTAATGTGAGATACACTTAAATGTTTCACTTTTTAGGGAACAATCCCAAGCAGAAAATATGGTATCAGCACAGAAAAATATAGCAGTGTGGAGTGACGAATGCAGTACAAAATGCAGAGATCGGTGTGAAGCGTCTATAGTTTGTAATCTGTGCAGACCATGTCTTGGCGCCAAATTGAGAAGAAATTTACTCAAAGCTCATACAGAATTCTTACACAAGGGTGACTTTAAAAGATTATTTCCACCTGAGATGGTAAATTTTTTTATTACTTTTTAATGCCTCTAGTCTCTAAATGTAGTTTAAAGTAACTTGTAATTACTAAGGTTAATTACAAAACAATTTGCAGTAAAATATCGAACTTTGCCCATCGACATATATTTTTATTCTCAACGATTATTTTATACAATTATAACCGATTTTTCATTAAACTTGTGTGGTAACAGCGATGTTATCAGTTACCCACCCACAACTTGTAGACGTCTTATCAAATATTTACTTAAAAAGTATAAGATATGTGGAACAGTTTATGTTCAGGTCAACAAATTGTCGCCAAAAGACTACACTATACCATGACAATCCAATTTCTATACCGAAGAATAAACGATTGCACAATTCGATGAATCACGAGATAAAAAATCGATAATCTAACCAAGTCAAGTTTACGTTAAAATTTGTTGATAATGATTGTAGATTTTATTCGTATCCTGTTTTACTTTTTAATTTGTAGATCTAAAGATTTATTTTAGTGATTTATTGATCAAAACGATCATATAGGCCATGAATATTCGTGATAACGTTTTCGTAACGTCATCAAGAAAACTTGTATTAGAGTAGTGCATCGCTCTACCGGACCTAAACAACACAAATGAATCTCAAAGTTACGAATACGTTCTCACAACTGTCAGACAAACATCCATGATAGACCCTCTGTTGCCAAAGAATTCTGATTGAAAAGTTTTAATTCATAACTTTAATTTCAGACACAAAAACAAGTGACTACAGAGCAATTTACAAGCTTGAATAAAATGAATCAACTGCAGTATTTATGGTATCAAGGAAAATGTAACAACGACATTACATGGTGTAAATAAAATCGATTTATAAAACAATTTATTTATTAAAAATAAAACTTATTTATCAAATTTAAAACATATTTTCTTATCCTATGTACTTTAGAAGCTTCTAAACAATTTGCAAAGTCATCGCCGAAAATCTGACATTAACATCGCCATACTCACATGGAAAAAACATAGATTAAAAATGTGTTTTGTTTTCAGTGTTTGTTTCTCTTGAAACTGCCGGTAACTGGCATTCAACTCACATACATGTATGTACATTTTTAACTTGTAGAATCCATCAGATAAAAAAATCTGATAAGAATGTTGTACAAGGCTATTGTATTGCATCATTAAGATGGTTCGGAGACACCTGCTCTTAACCAATGATATGCATCTGTTTGAGGGCTTTGTCATTGCACCATTGACTGAAGAAGTCCTAATATGTAACTTCCTAAGTCCTCATCCTGACTGGTCCACGATACGTAAATGTTTTTTGTATTATCATTATCACCTTCAAACTTAATGAGAACAGATTCAACAGATATATTACCATCAGAAATAGTGATGGACCATCCTTGTAATTTCTCTTCCAATAATGCTTTAAGTTTCTCTGCAGTTTTGACAGCAGGACCGCTATCTTCGAAACGGACTGTGCTTGTAAAACGAATCACATGTCTGTTTATGCCAATTTCATTGCAAACCTCATCAATATCAAGGAATGAAAGTCTGTTATCCTTCACACATAAAATACCATGGACTATTCTACGCCTTTTTGGATCTGGGGGCTGTGCATTGTATCTCACAGATTCAGCTTTAAGTAGTCTTAAAGATACATCAATAGGTATCTTTGTGGGGGTACTAATTGTACTTGTTTCACCATTAGCTGGCATGTAACAATTAATCTTAAATTCTTTTTCAATTTTATCCTTTAAAAACTCCATTTTTTGTGCCTCTCCATGTACCAGTAACACATTTTTAGGTTCACAATATTGTATCAATTGCATTATACCCTTTGCATCAGCATGTGCTGAGAATGACATATATTCTACGGCCATTTTAACATCAACAACTTGACGATTCTCAAATTCGACCTTCTTTGCTCCATTAAGAATTTTGTGACCCACAGTACCTTGCACACAGAAACCAGGCATTATCAACATGTTCTGCTCATAAGGTGCCCATTTTTTAAATATGTTCAAAGACAAACCAGCATGCAACATGCCTGGGGTAGCAAAGACAACCATAGCTCCAGGATTGTCTATGTATGATTTGTCAAAAGGTTTTATATGCTTAAAATCAAACATATTTCTTTGCACAAAAGTCTTCCTAATCTTTTGATTGGTCCATGTTATAAACATTTTATAGTAATTGTTTGCTTTTTCAGTTAGACCCAAGGCAAAGTACACTGGATATTTCAAATTCATTCTCTCCCAATATGTTTCAAGTAGAATACACAATTCTTGTGCTCTACCCAATGCAAACACTGGTATCAACACTTTGCCTCCTTTTTCAACACATTCATGAACCTTTTTAAGGAAATCCCGTTCACGGCAGCGCTTTGAATCACGAATGGTTGTTGCATAAGTGGACTCCGTTATCATTAAATCAGGTCTGCATTTATCTATCCAAGCTGCTCCGAGATGTCTGTCTGGAGTCATATTATAATCTCCAGTATACACAACAGATTGATTGCCAACTCTTACCCAAAACATTGCAGCACCTAGGACATGTCCAGCATAGTATGCTTTTATCTCCAACTCGTTATCTACCATTACAGACTGATGCAATGTGACTGCTGTCACTTTCTTTATGCAATCTTTAATCATTTGTGATGTAAAAAAATTTGACTCTCCCTTCCTCTCTACAATAAGCTTCCTCATATCTTCTAGTAAAATTGGAGCTATAGCTTTTGTAGGATGGGTCATATAAATAGGTCCGGTATATCCAACCATTTCGGACATATAAGGTAACGCGCCGCAATGATCCAAATGAAAATGAGATATAATAACACAGTCTATCTGACTTGTAATAGGGCCTTCAGGGACAATGTATGAAAAATCAGGAAATCTACGTTCATCATTATATCCCATGTGCATACCACAATCTAACATAATGTTTTTACCGCCCATTGAGAGTAGAATGCAACTGCGTCCAACATCCTGACCAGCTCCTAAAGGAGTGATCTTTATGTCAGGCATGTTGATTTCCTTGTTTACACTTTGTTAGTTTTTTTGTCACGATCTTTGAATTATTTCCTATGGCGTAATCTCAAATTATACACCTTATCACTCCTTATACTATACCTCGGAACTTTATTATAAACTTTTTAGTAATGAATCGAACATCACATGATATTCTTTAAAGTTAAGTAATTTAACAAACAATATCTGCATCACTTGTTACACAGCCAAACGAGTTTACGCGAGTTTAACACCGAGTTCTGCTAATTTTTTGTCCTTCATTTATATCTGCACAACACGCAGTTTATAAATCATGACATTGACAAATAGCATAATCAAAGAGTAGAAGTATAATATTTTTTGGTTACCGTAATATATTCTTTGATGTTCGATTGACACTTGGCCAGTACAGTTGGACAGTCTGGACGGCCAGTTATAAATTGTATGGATTCACTGGCGACTTTTAGTATTCACACTATGCCAGTTGATTGCCAGGCCAAAATCTGTACTGGCCAAGTGTAAAGCGGGCGTTACATTAAAACGTTTGCTGATAGTGATGTGCACTTGCATCGAACATCGATGATGACATTTCATAATGTTACATTGAAAACAACATACATTTCTTCTTTAAATCAATTTTCATTGATGCCGGTTATGATGATTGATTTGATTGAGTTTAACGAAAAAAGAAGATCTACATTCATCTAGTTATTAACTTTTATACTAAAAACACAAGTCTCCTTTAGTTGTTAGTCGTGAGTTCTAGTTATCAAAATTAGCCAAAATCTTTATTTCCATGTTATAATTTAAAACTTAAGTAAATTAATCTTTAGTGCTTGTTACTTTTCCACGAAAAATCGATTGATTAACTCGATTTCTGTGAATTGACAATATATGAGCGACCAATGTCAGTGACAAGTGATGGCAAGCAATAAAGATTTTTTTGTTTATCGACTTGGTTTCAATTTCAATCCAATTTTGTTGTCTATTTTGCTTAAAATATAATAAAATTGTAAAATAATAGGACACTTTTTTGCTTAGTGTAACCATATTTATCGTTAGTTTTACGTAAAGCAAATACAACACCTATGAATTAGAATCTCAAGTGTTCAAACAAGTAGTAATTTCGTGATAAGCTTATCAATGTTTTGCCGGCTTTCCCGGCGTCAGACGTGTTCCTATTGGATTTGAGAATTTTAAAAGTTTGTTATTTACTCAAAAACTAAATACGATGTCGGGGGAAAGTTCTAATTCTACTGGTGATAGAAAAGTAGCTCTCATCACTGGTATAACAGGGCAGGTAAGTATCGGTCTTTTAAGTTAATTTTAAACAATAAGTTGAGTATTTTATATACGTGTACAAATTTTATCAATTGCTGGCTGTACAAAAAAATAAATACACTTTAGTGAAGCAAACTGAAAGGTTCAATAAGAAATTGAAATCAAATTATTGTGTAATTTAAAATACGTTGTTACATTATTTGTAATAAACTACGTGGCTACCTTTAATATGTTAAACATCATAAATGTTTATTTTTTGGAACATAACATGTTAATTTTACAATATAAATCACAATATTTTATATTTTATAATATGACTCACAACATTTTTTAGGATGGTTCCTACTTAGCTGAATTTTTAATTGAAAAAGGATATGAGGTGCATGGCATTTTAAGGCGATCTTCGTCATTCAACACTGGCCGCATACAGCATTTGTATGGCCAGCCAGCGTGCCATACCGGTGGGAAGATGCACCTTCATTATGGTGACCTTACAGACACCACTTGCCTTATTAGTATTATTTCTAAGGTAAGTTTATTCATTATTATCTGCTTAGTACATCCCTGCTGAGGAGCTCGGAACCTACCCTAAGTTAAGAGTGACAAAGATTAATCAACCACACTGTCGCACTGTGGGATGGCTTCACACATTTTATAATTTCTTCACCATTATGTGCATGTTACATCACAATGTTTACCTTCACCATAAGAATTTCGGGTCAAAATAAAAATGGTCCCCTTCTACTACATTATTTAGTAAAATCTTATATAGCTTAAAAAATTGCTAAACCAGTATTTGTGAGAAAGCAAGGTTATTTTAACCCTTATTGTGGCATAATTAGTTTTTTGAAGAAAAGCAAACAAAATATTATATATAGCTATGTTAAAATAAGTAAGTTGTTTTTTTGTCTAAATTTTCAAGTAAACATTTTATAGTGATTGTCTATTTTTATAAAGTTATATAATTAGCATACTATACAAAAAGAACATAAAGGTTAATACTAAACACTGTAAAAAAAAAGTAAAAAACTTGAAAATATGATAAGTCATTAAACAGGTTTTTTAAAGTATTGTAATAGGATTATCTATGCCTCATTAATATACAATCTTATTTACATATTTATATGTAGTTTAAATTATATTTTATCTATTGAAAGTAACTCCATCCAATTATTATGTCTAATAATATGTATGTATTTTACAGTTACATAAAAGGTAATTCATATACATAAGTAGAAACCTTCATTATATACAATTTGCATTACAAAAGCATCAAAGCCACTAACAATTTTCTATAGTATAATGTTTAAGTAAATAAAGCACATTTTATTATATTTTAAATGTTAACACTGATAAATATTGCAATAGTAAAAAATACAAGAGTAAAAAAAGAGTTGACATTCCAAATATAATTCCCGCGCAAATAAAGGTGAATAAACAAAATGGCGGGTTAACAACAGACTTTTATGCTCCCATTGTGTATTGCATAGCTATTTTTACGATGTTTATCTTTTTTTCATACATTGAAACATCTGGTTTCAATTACTACGAACATGATCGTTGTTTTTTAATTACCTTATACGAGAGGTATGAGCAATTCATTAAAAGTGAAAGAGATAAAGTGTAACTTAGCAATTTATACTCTGTTTTTGTAAAGTTGGATTGATTAGAATTAAAAAAAATTAAATATACTAAGCTTATATTATGTTCTTCACCAGACATTGGTTACCAATGAAAGACTTGTCTAGATATTCAAAGAGGTCGATGTTTTTATGGAAGACACCGATATTTCCGATAATCGTTAGATTAATCGCATTAAAATCGATAAGATTATCAATACTTTTAAAACCATTAGTAATCTATTACATGAAAGTAAAAACCCTTTTATGTTCCAAGTATTGCGATATCTATCTATTGTTACAAGTTTCAGATAGTATTTATAATTACTCGTATTATAAATGCGAAAGTTTAGATAGATGGATGGAGGAATGTTTGTTAGAGTTTGTAGCCTAAAAGGCTGAACGGATCTCGATAAAATTTGCCATAGACGTAGAGGATAGTCTGGAAGAACACATAGGCTACTAACTTTTTTTTTAATTCCACGCGAACGGAGTCGCGTGCGAAAGCTAGTAACTAATAAAATTTGGAACAAACATAGAGTACTGTTTATGATAGATAAGGCTAATTTTTACTCCGAAAATCGTTCAATTCCCTCCACAACAGTTTAACAGCTAGTTAGAAAGTCTTAGATAAATATACTATCTTCGTTCCAGACACGTCCTAAAGAAATTTACAATCTGGGAGCTCAATCACACGTCAAAGTATCGTTTGAATTGAGCGAGTATACGGCACAAGTGGATGCCCTTGGTACTTTAAGGTTGCTAGAGGCAGTGCGCGTGGTCGGCTTGGAGAAAGAGACCAAGATATACCAAGCCTCGACATCTGAACTGTACGGGAAGGTGGTTGAAGTTCCACAGACTGAGAAAACTCCGTTCTATCCGAGGTCGCCGTATGGTAAGAATGCCCACACTATTTGTAATAGCTTCAGTAAATCTTTAATAAATTTAATAATTCAACCTATTTTACAAACATCCACTTTAGGTCCAGGGAACCTAGATCACCCTGTGAATCACTGAAGAACATTAGTGCCTAATCCTATGTGATATTTAATCCTATTATCACTTAGATAGCACAGGCTAGCTAGGCTAGGGATGCTAACATAGCTTCCAGTGCCAAGCTAGCATTAGTTGAACTTTTACCAAATGTTTTGTATATTTTACTAGCATGTGCGAAGCTCTACGGCTACTGGATAGTGGTGAACTATCGCGAGGCGTACAACATGTTCGCTTGCAATGGCGTCCTCTTTAACCACGAGAGTCCGCGTCGAGGCGAGAACTTTGTGACCAGGAAGATAACACGAGGCGTCGCGAAGATAACATTAGGTCTTATGTCCTGTTTAGAATTGGGGAATTTGGATAGTAAACGAGATTGGGGACATGCCAAGGATTATGTAGAGGTAATTTTTGGATGTGTTTTGATTGATTTCTAGATTTTGTGAAGTGAATACAATAGCTACGGCCCGTATTTTTTAAATTCAATAATTTCTATTGTTTTTTAGTAGCAGCAGAGTAAATTAATCAGTAAAATAAATGTTCAAATAGAATAAAAATACCAAATACAATTCCTAGACATCCATATACAAAACTTAAAAAACGGACTACATGTTGATAAACATTCTCTTTGGATCCTGTCTCTCCACTTGATTATTGTCCTGTCCCCTTGGATCATCATCCTGTTCCCCCCTTCATCATTAGCTGCCCCCCCCCTTGATTATCCCTCCCTCTCTTTGACCATCACCCTGCCTCACCCCAAGATCACTGGCTACTGACGCCTATATACTACGTAAATATTAACTTAGGAAATAACAAATCCACCAGGCGATGTGGCTGATGCTGCAACAGGAGGAGCCGGAGGACTTCGTGGTGGCGACAGGTGAGGCGCACAGTGTGCGGGAGTTCGTGGAGGCTGCGTTCGCGCAGGTGGGGCGCGCGCTGAGCTGGCGCGGGGCGGGGGTGCACGAGACGGGACACGACGCGGTCACAGGGGACACACTCGTTAGAGTCAATCCTAAGTACTTCAGACCTACGGAAGTGGTAAGTGAGGGTAGAAAATACGCTTCAGTGCATTTTTTTTATTTTTTCCATTTTTTTACTAAATAGTTGTATCGATATTGAAGGAACTGTTCTTGTACTTACACTGATGAGTCTTTTTAAAAATATTTTACAACAATCTTAATATTACAAATATTGTTGGATGTTTATTAGATCTTCAGCACAACAGATCTCGATGAAATTTGGCAAAGATGTAGTAGTCTGGAAGAACACATAGACTACTTTTTTTTTCCGTGCGGACGGAGTCGCGGGCAAAAACTTGTTTATATTATAGTATACTTACTGTTCTGTCTTTGGAATATCAAATTTTATTTTTCTTTTATTTTTTACCGCAAATTGACAACGGTTTTTGAATTCCTAATTATTGCCTTCAGGATCTCCTGCTAGGCGATTCTAGCAAAGCCAAGGAGAAGTTAGGCTGGACCCCCAAGGTCACCTTTAAGCAGCTCGTCAAAGACATGATGGAAGCAGACCTTGAGCTCATGAGGAAGAACCCAGAAGCTTAATGTATGGATTTGTACAAGATTTTATTTTGTTTATTTATACTGTAACCGGAGTATGAGTTGGCACGTCTAGGGGTAGAGTTCGAAAGTTATCGACGTGCCAAGTTAAATTCTGTGAAATTTTGACAAATATAAAGTATAATGGAAAAGTTAATTAAGACTTTTTAAAGGCATGGAAATGTTTTATGTTTTAAGTAAAAAATTACTATTTTTTTTGAATGTCTAAAAAAGTTTGAAATTCCTAAACCTTTTTTTATTTTTACGTAAAGCATTATGCCTTTTGTTATTACTGCATCTATAACAGTAATAAACCCAAAGAAAATAAATTACTTACTAAAAAATTGCAAAACACATACTATTATTTATAATTTATTTTTAAAAAATATGATAAATTATTAATAAGAATGCATATGAACTTTGTATGTTAGCACAAAATACGTTTGTTTTAAAAAATAAGGTATCTAATATATTATTCGATTAAATATTTTTAGCCGATTATTGTATCACATTTTTTTTTGCACTTTTATTTAAGTTTTTATAATGGCCAGTAACATTGTCCCCGAATCGCTTGAACTAAAAAAGTACTTACGTATAGTGTAACCAAGAATATTTCTTATATGCGGAAGGTAAATCTTTCCGTATTTTTCCGCATTATGAAGTTTTTATATTCTCGATTAAACTATTAGAATCTTCTGGAACTTTTGTTGTCTGTATGTATTTCATTATTCTGAAATTGAATTAGGATTATTTAAGTTTTTATTTTATAGGAGAATTGTGAATTTATCTATGATACTAATATATGCGGAATCAGCAAAAATTATGAAATATTTATGCAAAATTATTTTTTTAAATGACATAAAAAATTGTTTTACAAAATACAAATCTACATTGAAATATAAAACATTGCTTTTTTTATTTATTCTTTTCGTTAATTTATTGTTGAACATTCCTTAAAAATGTATTTTTCAATGACGTCTACGTTATCATGTTTATTTACTTGTACATTATCAGTTAAATTAATAAATATTTTATTTACCTAATATGTGTTTATTTAAGTCCTTTAATAGAAACTTAACTAAAAATAAAACTCTATAGAAAAATCATAATGTATTTATTTACAAATTTATACAAACAGCTCAATATTAAACATTTAAAAACCACAATAAAATGATTCAAAGTACATCTGCACTGTAGATACTAACATGTTTCGGCAATGCAAACGCGGTAAGACATTCAACATTTAAAAAGAAAATTGAAATTAAACATAGAACATATTCTGAGGTATAAAACACCTCATTGCATTCTAAATTATTTAAAAAGATATTAAAATGATTAAAGTTAAAAAATCATATGACATAAAAATTAAAATGTTCATATTAGAGAATTTAAATTTGATTTACAATCAAAAATATTCATTAATCTATAGCTAATTAGGTCTCAAAACTGTCATACATTAAATTAAAAAATCTGTCCAACAAATTGCAAATACTTTCAACTGTCAAAACATCACAAATCTCTATGAAAAATTAAAAACATAGTTATATTTTTTTTTACGAACATTCAAGTAGAAATCCAGATTAAATCGAACCAGCGATAAGCTAAAATAAAAAGACATCATTTGTACTTTTAAGGTCAATTACAATTAATTTTTCTACTAGAAACATAAAAACTCCATACAAATTAGTCTTATTAATAGAATCGTCACGTTCCTGGGCGGAGTGTGCGAGCGAGAGCGCTGCAAGAGCAATACAGAGGCACTAAACATTCGAATTGTGACGTCATCAGGTAAAATCGTCACTGACAAACATTTTCTTTATTACAGGATTTTTTTAACACCTTTTAGGTTTTTACATGATTTTAATACTCAAACAGCTGTCATTTCTTTTTATTCTTATTGATAAAAACAGAATGCAGTCTTGAATTTTGTATTAAAAAAACACGTCACTGGAATTCTACAATAATAATATGAAAGGGTTTCGAAATTCACATCACATGAATTAACAACGCCATAGATAAAATAAATGGTAAAATTACATCAGTATATTTTTCTCTAAATCTATCTTTTGTCGTAAAACACCACCTAAAATAAACTCAGGGTTGACTATTATCGCTCCCCTGCGCTTTAACGAGGGCCAGAGAGCCCTATCTTCTATAGTTGATACACAAACCCACTGCGACCCACCCTCCCTCCAATTCCCACCGGAACATTCTACAATCACTGGAACATAATACTAATATTATAAATACAATAGTTTGACTTTAGTATAATAAAATGACCCTCGCAGCCACTGGGTCACGCCCGAACCGGAAGAGCGACCGCAGACGGGCTCGTACCACCTGCGACACAGTT
>JAOCNA010000006.1:1296763-1309886 GCA_026546675.1 Papilio helenus
AATCCCACTATTCGACTATTGTCGTGAACCATATCCTAGCACAAGCTTAGAGCTTAGTTGGAATGGTTAAAGGAAATAGTAGTAAATTAACAAAAAATCTACTAATATTTTTATTTAAAAAAAAATTGGTTTGGTTTTTTATGGAAAAATATGAAAAAAAAGATGAATCAATGACATCCTTCTTTTCAATCATTTAAAAAGATAAAAAACACTAAAGGCGTTGCTTTTCTGAACAGCAATAAATAATATTAATATAAACATGGAATCCTTATAATAATAAATTACTTAACATTAATATTACACCGTTTTTTTTTCCAAATCAATTCTTAAGTGGTTTCTTCGAACTGGGCAAAAAATAATTCTATTATGTTATTTCAAGATTCCAAAGCTATCTCAACATAATTTAATCTCTAGCTACGCGTGAGAAGGTAAAATGCTTTTAGTGTCACGTTAAACCACGAAACAAAAAAATTATCAAAAATTATTCTGGTAATTTCGATACAATGTTCAACATCGTCTTATATTACGAGCGAACTAAATAACTGCAGATGAAATAAAAAAAAATTGTGATCAGTCCGTTGTCCCGCACTTCGGCGTCTACGACTAGAATGATGTGGTTTTAACAGTGGTAGAGTACCACAAATACTGTAATTGCCCGATCTAGCAAAACAACTATCACAAGACAGGGAAAGGGACAAGGCAGTGGAAGTATGTCCATATTTCACCTAATTATTTATCTTTCAAACAAATGCAATAAGTTTTAAAAACATCAGCTATAATTTTATGCGTTCAATAAATGGCAACACTTTCTGTTATTATCTTTAGTATTGTAAACGGAAGGGGAAACTGACTTCCCAATTATCGATACGTAAAGAATTGCAATCTCACTCTTAAATGTTTTCAATAAGATTTATTACGCGGTAATACGTAACCGAGAGCGTAAGTTGTGTCAGTGTGCCGTTGCCGAGTTACGACTTACGTCTGTTTACACATTATTAACAACCTTTCACACGATCTTTATGACGTCGTTCCAGAAATGTTAGAACTCAAACGTAATAAGCTCTAGTAACAAGTTAAAGAGTATGTTTACGAGTCTAAAATTACGAAGGAAAACTTTTCTCCACATTTTAAAATTGATTTTATATCTAATTCTTAACAATTTATTGGTACTTAGCTAAAAAAATTGTAAAATTTTTAATGTTATCTTTAGTTCTTTATTAATGTTTGCAATTTTTTCCCGCTTCTTGTAAGAAGGTGAAAACAAATGATTACTTTAAATCTGATAATTATAAATACACGAACGGGTTTTAAAATATCGTAACTTACGATCCAAAGAATCGATTACAATGATGTAATAACGTTTTTTCGATCCCCAATACGTTACGATTTTCGTAAGATGTGCATTTATATGCGAAAGAAATCGATTCATCGGAACTAAATGAACTCATCAAGAAATCTCTTCATTAACGGGCCATTACCGCCATCTTTGATAGCATTGTCGTTTTTTACCGCTAGATGTCGGACTTATGTAATGCCAGGCGTTATCCTTATTTATTTCTCTGTTAAAATTAAAGGACATTTAAATATTTTTATAGAGAAAAGAAACACTTAAAGCGAGTTATCGAAACTTTTTTTTTATTTAACTACATAGAAAAATGACCAAGAAAAATGTTTTATTTGACGAGTGAAGAACTTTAGTCTTTTGCTTGGGACTTATACATCTAAGACCAGATTTTTATATTATCTTAAGGTGCATGTGACACGGTGTAATGTAACATGTCACACTGCGAGCATCCGTGCAGTTAATACGTATTACGTAGTGTTAGGAGAAAAACAGCGATATTTAGCCGATTGTTGCGAACTTTAGAGCCAGAATACATATGCCAGTGGCATACTTGCATGCCAAGTACTGGTATGGGAACAGATAGGTGGATGTTAGTTGCGGGTAAGGTTCTTCCTTATTCCCGAAGCTAGACTAGACTGATTTTACTGGTACGTGTAAACACATTGTACTAGTAGCTAGCATACTTACTCCTACTGTTTTATTGGCTTCTGTTATTCCTTCCTATACCTCGTAACATACGGCGTAACGTCGGTAAGTAAAAACTAATTGATATTATTACGGTTAAAGGCGGTTCATTGAACAGTAAGTCGACCTCAGAAGTTCGCTGTTACAGGATGTTGCAATTAAATGAAAACTAACTGCCGGCCATGAAACTATTGCTCTCGATATCGCATGTTTATGCAATTACCTGCTAATTGATATTGATAACAATATTTAACAACATGTAACACAATTATATATTCTAATGTCTCAAGTCCCCAGTTTATATAGCAACGTGTAAGGCATATCCATCGCAAGTATAAAAAAAATTAACTACCCACTGAGAATGTCGTGGGTTCTCACAAACCAAAAGGTTTGACTTAAAGTAAAATAAATGAATTTAATAAATAATTTGATTATAATATTTCGATAAAAAAGTACCTTGACGATAACTTAACATAGTTTACTTAAACTTAGTTAAACTTGACAAACCTTATCTAGCTTAGTACATCGTAAGAAAATTCTAGAGAGTTTATGATGTAATCAGATCTGTAGGCATAATAGTCATAAATTCTGTTTTTAAGGCATAAACATTTCTAGAAATAATCTCGTGAAAAGGAACGTAATAATGTAAGTTGCACTTTCTCCATATCATTCTAGAAACATATAGAGAAAATAAATTTAGTTGTTAATGAAACTCAAAATGATGCAATACTTCTAAGACACTTAAATTAGGAATGTAGGAGTATAAACCTGTACAAACATACACACCCACGTACAAATAGATCTTTCACGTTACGTAATACTTAGGCTATAGCTTTATAAGGTTCCTTTATTTTACTTGTATAGTTTACATTGCTGAACATATATTGGTCTCTCACTTATTCTCTTTTAAAAAAACGGTTGCATTTGTTTCTAAGGGAAAATAATTTCAGAACAAAGTTTAAACGATTTGTTCATAGAAAATATTATACTTAAAGCTCAATTAAATGCATTCCTAGAGACACAGATTTAGGGAAGCATTTAGCCATAAATGTAATACAAAATTAACTATCCATTTATACAGATCAGTGGTAGAAACCCACAGTATAATTGTTATAACGCTTATATATTCAAGTTGTTTTGCTCCGATTAAAAACATTTTGTTTTGATTTTAAAGGTGAAGGTAATTCTGTTGCAATTACGATATGCATTTTGTATTCAAAATTTTCCATTATTTATTTAGAGTACGGACCGTTTAAGTAGACCTTTTTTTTAAATAGTGACGCAAAAGTACTTGGGAATAACCTTATAGAATGTTAGTCGAAAGCTTTGATCGGAACTACTTATCGCTTATCTACATTTGCCTAGATCCTAGATTATTATTAAGGAAATTCATTAAATCACTATAACGGTAATACTAGTAAGAAATAATTATACGTACTTAATTTTTATCTAACTTGCACTGAAATTATTTTCAACCAACCTCAAAATGGAGGTTATTTCCATTGCGTCTGCATTTATTACACTAACACGTAAAACCTATATGTATATTAGTTTAGTTAAAATAAAGACAAACCTTTGATTTTTATTTTATTTTTATTAACAATTATTATTATATAAATATTAAAAAGTCAATTGTGATTTATTTCCCGCCGTAAATCTTGTTATTATTTGACATTTAATGTAATCAATGCAATATTGCAATAAGGAAACATCAAATAAAATGTTAATTAAATTAGCAAATTATAAAATGAGTTACTAAAGACGAAGTATTTATGCATCCAACTTTAGAACAGAAAGATCCTGGTTATGTTACTAACCTTTCCAAACTGCTGTTTACGAAGAATTGCACATTTCACAATATAAATGGAAATTGAACATAGATATACGGAGCTAGTCGCTTAGTGGAAAAAGGGCTTTAAGCCCATTTTCACAAACCAATCTTTTAAGTATTAGATAGGTGTCTCTTTGGTTAAGGGTCTCCATAAATGGCAAAATTATAAAATTCTTACTAAAGGCTCCCTAAATGATGTTTGAGGTACCTTTAAGGGATAATTAATCAAAATGGCTATTAAATAACTAACCTTAAAGCTTCTCTTAACGTGGTAGTAAATGCTATCGGTAGTAGAAAAATAGACAAAAAATATGTGCAGTACGCAAACAGTTAAACCAAAAAACTTTGCATACCTTATAAAAAAATTAAAATTATCTATGCTTATGTGGCTCTAGAGATTATTCAATTTAATTAACGCTGCAATATGCGAACAAAATTACCCGAAATGTTTTATTACTAAAACTTGCTTTCATTTCGTATAATAGTCTAACTTTCTTTCAACATTTAAAATGTTATCTTTGCGTAATTTCGACATTTAAAAACTTTCAGCTGTAATTTAAAAAATCTGTAACGAATTTTAGTTATGTAACTGCAGTGGTTTACTTTTTTATTGCCGACAGAAATTGAGTATTTTGATAGATTCCTAATGACGCAAAATAATTCCTTGATCAAGTCATCATATGAAAGTTAAATATTTTTAATTATTCTAATTCGATAACATATTAATATTTCTTACTTGTAACAAAAAAAAAAACAAAAAATATTTCAAAGACTAATTAAAATTTTAGATATCTAATTAAAATAAAATCATAGAAATGAATTAGTACTTACTTTTATTATAAAATCCGTATTCATACACGATAAAACAAAATTAGAAAACCAAATCAAAAACGAATCGATACCAACGGCCTCAAACTTTTTAAATCAAGATGGCGTTCGCGTGCGTTTCGCGCGCTTATTCGCGACGTTTTGCGTCCCTACCACACGCCTTCACTTACCACTAAACCATTCCACATGCCGGGGATACTTACCATTTTATATTTCAAACTTAAACAATTATTATAACGTTTGTCAAGTGTTTTTAAAAATTAATTTTCCTGATGGAGCCTGACCTCTATCCATAGACTGGGTCATTAAATCGTTAATCGGTTTTATTGTACCCGCCTAAATTATATTTCAAATAATTAAATACTATTGGTAATTGCTATAGTTATTTGGTTCAATTATACTTTTTGCAGATAATGCTTCCATCTTTATTTTTTCTTTCACTTATTTTCATTTCCAGACATTATTAATTGTATATCTGTACGAATAGAATAAAAAGAATAAATTACTCTTCTCTGAATAAAAAGGTTAAAATAAAAAGGTAACTCATAAAAATCATTTATTAAATTGTAACATTTTATTTATATATAAATAAATGTTTCACTTAACCTTTTGCCACAAACACCTTAATGTTTAAAAACAAACTAAGACCAACTCCATTTATAATTCGGTACATGAAACTCATAAGAATATTAATAACTACTACTGAAATTATTTTAAAAATGAACACATTTTGTCAGAGTGTTGCAGTTAACAAAAATTGTCAAAATTGTAAATTCTTTTTTTGTGAAAATATTTATTGAAAATGTTTTGTATAACAAAACAGATCATGCTATATAAAAAAGCACAAGACACATTATTTGACAGTTGTATTGAGAATAAAACAAATGAAACCTATTATCCCAGTATTAGTGATGATGAAATAAACGACTATATAAAAATGGAAGTTACTTTAAGATCCCATCAGAAACACAAACATTTCATATGTGTTCAACAGATTCCAGATCTAGTCTATATACTTCTTAAATGTCTTTGGACGAAAAAAAACCTATTATAGGTCTTGAAAGTTCCGCCATTAATCATATCAAATTAAATGAAAACAAAACTTTTACAAAACAGTTTCTGATTCTACCGCCTTCTACAAAACATAGACATGACTTATTACAAAAAGGCAAAAGGAAAAGACCATCGTTGCTTTAATCGCAAGATATACGGACACTTTAAAAAGCCAGTGTAAAAAGTACAATCACAATATATTTTCAGCAGTTTTTTCAGCCTACATAAGGATAGTTTGTACATAGATTCTGGTGGCACAATGCACCAGGAACAGTCAACAGGTTATTGGCCGCCCCATATACCTAAACTCTTATTTAAAAACTAACAAATTATTTAAAACTTAATAATAGAATACCTTATAGAACCTCATTTAGCACCTTTTAATTACTATAGGTAATACAAAACCATTAACATACCTCTATTTCCTTGAAAAAATACAGGTATAAACATCCAATAAACTTGTAATCCATAAATGTTAAAACGCAATGATCTTACGGTCTAATACTGAAACGACATTTCAATTTGTATCAACATCTTGAAAGTTAATACGTTTTTAACTCTATTAAAATGTTGACGTAACTTACATTTTAGGTGGCGACTTCATAGCGAAGTATTTCTAATTCGTTTCAGTATTCGGCCGATAATTTCTTTAGTCTCCATTTAAAATTTACCATATCCGAAATTATAATATTTCATAGAAATTTTTCCAACCAAATCCCCTCCCCCATACTTTAAGCCACTCCCCTTTAACTGTCAATGTTACCATTGCAAAGAAAACAAAGAGTAAAATAAACAAGAAAATGCTCCTAATACCTTCAAGTCCAATTTATAGTGAAACAAACTTTTTGGCCCTATACGTTAGTTCTAAAATAAGACAGAGCCAGTTTTTTAACCCTTAATTCGATAGTATCCAGTGACAAGCAACTAATTAAAAAAAACTGTGGAGCACTAATTTTTTTTTAGCATTTTTTCAGTACACTATATCAAAAAATATGAATTTACTAAAAAAAAACAGTTTTTTTATACAGAAAACTCCTTCGAATTAAGGGTTAGTGCCTACCGAGCCAAATACATTCGTCCCACTAATATAAAAAATCTGTTTATTAACTGATATCATGTATTTTGTGTTTGACTCATATCAAGCACAGCGGTGAACTGATTTGTAACGGGTTCTTCTGTATGAGGTTCCGTATTTGTATCCATTTGGTCTCTTTTCTCAAGATATCTGGTAATGTAGTGTTGAGATAAATGCTGACGCAATTCAGTTTGCAAACGGAAACTCTCATTGCACTGATTACATCTGTAAAGTAAAAAAAAACTTTGTATTCCAAATTTGAATTAAACATAGGATTTTACGGCATTTTGGTGACATTAACTGGACTTCTTAGATATCTCTTGGATAGGTGCTATTTTACTATATTTTAACTCCAAGCGAAAGTCGCGAGCAACAGCTAGTTGTAAATAAACATGCAAATACAAATGACGATGAGAAATAGAGACACAGCGATTGTAGGTCTGCAAAAAAACGCATAGGCACTGTACAAGGCCACATTCGTCTGCCACATTATTCATTGTATTTAGTATAAGTCACATTAAACCCAAGGGGGAAAAAAATTAAAAAAAAGGAAAAAAAGAAAAAAAAAACACACATATGAAAAAAAATAGGAAAAAAATGACACTAATAATAAGTAGATATAAGTAGTAGTACTAGGAATTTATTAATGTAGCATAAGGATTTCGTAAAAAAAAAACTGTGCAAAATAGAGTACAGACCAAGAGTCTGTAGATATTGTTTTTGAATAAAAAAAAAACATGCAGTTTGTCTATCCGTCTTTTTCACTTATTTGATGCTAATAAGGCTAATAAAAAAGCTCACTTGTATAACTTATCACCCAAATGCGCTCTTCTGTGCTTCACCAAATCATTGCTCTGTGTAAATGCTCTGCTACAAAACTCACAGCGGTAAGGTTTTTCACCCGTATGTATACGATAGTGTCGTTTTAAATGATCTTTACTTGTAAACCTGAAACAGAATATTAAATCTATACTAATATTATAAAGAGGAAAGATTTGTATTTTTGTATGTATTGAAATAACTAGGCTGATTTTAAAAATTCTTTCACCGTTAGAAAGGTAATTTATCTGAGAGTAACATAGGCTACATTTTTTTAATTCCACGCGGGCGAAGTCGCAAGCAACAGCTAGTATACAATAATCGTTAAACAATAGTCAATTGTTTTTTTATATCATAAGGTGGCAAACAATCAAGTGACTGAAATGAACTCACCGAAACAACAAAGCGAATTGTAGATGCATACTGAGTTTTGTCATTATCTATTTTCTTTTTTTAAAAAACTAGCAACACTTAACAGTACTTACTTCATAGGACAGACATCACATTTATGAGGTTTCAGACCTAGATGGCGCTGTTTGTGTTTCACAAGAGAACTTTGTTTAGTGAATTTCCCATTACATTGATCACATGCAAATGATCTTTCACCAGTATGAGTTTTAGCATGAGACATCATTTCACCTGGAAATTAGAAGAAAAACAACTTAAGTCAACATTCTTGTTCTCATAGATTTCACACTATTTTCTTATAACGGAGAGGATTTAAAAGGGGAGGGGACTTGAAAAGGAAATACCCCCTTACTGTACATTCCCTCCTTTGTATTTAAGGTAGGTAATGCTTTGACAATTTGTTGGTGATTTGTATGGGGAGAGGTCGATTTTCTATTTTAATGAAATCAAGTGACCATTTGCTCATTTGGACTACTTAACTAAATAATATTATACATGAACTATAAAATGGACTTGGATAAATGAATAAACCAATATATATTTCCAAAACTGACTAGATCATGAAATTTGACACAGATGTTGAATAGTCTGGAAGAACACATGCACTATTAAGTCTTTTTTTAAACACTTACCTTTACTAATAAAGAGCTTAGGACAGAAGTGACAAGCGAATGTTTTATGCCCAATATGTCTCTTCATGTGTTGATTAAGATTAGTACTGGAGTTAAACTTTTTCCCACAAGTCGGACATAAAAATACTTTATCTGTGCTATGTATTTTTATATGGTTTGTTAACGTTGATAATTGTGAAAAAGATTTATGACACAACGGACATGCGTGTGGTTTAATACCATTATGTTTGTTCATATGTTCATCTAAACAACTCTCTGTTACAAATGTTTTCGGACAGATTGTACATTTAAATGGTCGGTTATCACTATGACATTGTTCATGTCGTTTCAAATGGCTTATTTTATTAAACTTTTTGGCACATACATTACAAGATAGTATTCTACCTTTTTTTACATGTTTTCTCATATGAGCGGATAATGAATGCATAGATTTATATATAGATGAACAAATGTCACATTTAAAAATTTCATTTGTGTCTCTTTGGATTTCATTTTGGTCTATTCTATTATTATTTTCTTGGCTGTGTGTAACTAAATGGTTGATAAGTTTAATTTGGTGTTTAAAACTCTGTGAACATATATCACATACATATAAATTATGTAATGAATAATGTTTTTCCTTATGTTGATTTAATTTGGAAATCTTTTTGAACTTCTTTTCACAAATATCACATTTTAATTTAATTTTAACATCAGTGTTTTGTGCATCTTCGGCTTTTATGTATGGTAGATCATTGTATATAGTAGAATTCTTATTTTCATCAAGATTGGGTCCGATTTCTATTTTTATTTCTGTTATTTGATCACTAAGTGCATCAATATTATCGTCTGATTCAATCTTAATATCTGTCAGTATATCTTTTTGTGATATTGAGTTGTCATTGGTATCAAAATTAATTTGACTTCTTAGATGTGAATCAATTCTCCTTGCAACTAAACAGAAATTGTAAAAACTGACAAGGTTATTATAACAACTATTGCATACCGCTTTTGGAAGACAGTCCTCAGCATTTGCCTGAAAAATAAGAGTTATCACTTAATTGGAGTGATAATACCACGGAAAAAAAAATATCGGAAACAAAAAATGTGAATTACAGTTTAAAAAAACTCACCGCTATACCTGTACAGGTCAATATCATATGAGCGATATTAATGGAATCTTTTCTATGATCAAAAATATTATACTGTTGCGTAGATGAGGCGTTTAAGCAAGTTCTACAACTATTAACAAAACTTTTGCAACTCGATTCTGAAGCCATTATAGAAGAATCGTAACGTATACTATGTCACATATGCAATGATATCTTTTTCATAATTCAACTTGATCAAGATGTAAATTAAAACAATTACACCTTTGCTATTACTAAGAACAATTCATTATTTAAAGACAAACTAAAAAAAATCGGCCGATCGCTTGTTGATATTGTGACACATGACATTGACAGTTCATATGTTAACAGATTACATGCAAAGAAAACTTAGCACACAATTTAAGGTTATTTTTAATAAAAAATATTGTTTTCTTATGTTATTATAATGATCTTAATGTTCAGATTTTAAGTAAGTTTGTCATCACTGCTAATTTTTGGCCTATTGCGGCGATTTCAAGCATGACGGTCACGGTGTTGCCGTTTTGCTTTGCTAATATAAGAAATTGCAATTTTTATTTTACATCAACCATCACCATTCACCATCTATCAAATATTAAAATCAAATCAATTCCACTTCTCCACGAAAAAGTAAACTTGTGTGCTAAGTTATAGTTATAGGAAGTTTTCTTTATAGTATTTTACAAAATAAAAGGTAAGCAATATTTAATAAACATAATTTTTCATATTGTTTCCTTGCAAATCGGTCAACTTATGTCACAATGTTTCTTTTTAATTCGTCTCTGTTTTAAAATAAGAACAGCGTAGTTTTTGTTTTTGTTATTTTTTAAAGTTATGTAACAAGTGGATAATTATAATGATTCATAATTAATTAATAAAATTTCTATGATTAAAATAGTGTTTCGTAACATTATTCTTACAAACCTATTCATTTAAAATTTGTACTGCGTGTCTTTCTGTGTTATAAAAATAATTGACGATTGATTTTTATTCGTTTTAAAATAGTTTTCTGGTTCGTGTTTCTATTTATAATTAATTCAAATACCCTTAAGTATTATAACATTTCTGACTATGAACTAGTTTTTAATAATGTAATAAAAAAAATTACGAATATGCAAAGCAAAATAATATAATATCAAATAAAGCAATTAGTCTCACACGCTACTAAACAATTGAATTGCATTTTATTCATGTACTAAAAAAAAGTTATTTAATTTTTCCATCACTTTGAACATTTAAGTTAAATGTACATTAAATTATTCACAGTTAGAACCCATTAGTATTTTTATCATCACAAAAATTCACACATAAGTTCTAATGATTCATTTATTGAACTAATTTGTACTAACCATGTATAAGTGTGCATGATTAAATAGAGCCTGAGAGTAGATCAAGGTGCTCATGTTTGCATTTGATAATATACTAAGTAAAGTAATATGGCATTTTTAAATGTATTTTTTAACAATCTCAAGGACAAACGGTCAAAGTTCAGTTACCAGTATCCCGAAATATATTTAAAATATTGGAATATTGTGGAACTAATATTTAAGATATACTAAAAAATATAAGTAAACAACAATTAGGGAGTGGCATAGCATTTATGATGGAATGAACTTTATATGATTTGATATCTTTCATAGTCATATCTTAGATATAAAACATCCTGGTTAATAAAACATCAGACGTTTTAATGATAACTTTAAAAAAAAAGTTTAATGAAGATGCACTGGCAATAAATAAAAGCAAGATTATAAAAAGTAAACTTAAAAATAAAAAAATGCTTCATGTATTTTTAAACACGTTTTTAATATCAGCAATTTGTAATTTAGTATGTAACATGAAGCTCAAATATAAACCATACCACATTATGGTCTTTAAGAAAACGAATCACTGATAGTACCAATGGTAACCCGCAATTGCCATTGAACTCTCTGATAAGCTTAGAGGTCGCTATGACCCGTTTACACGTCTATTAGATACATAAATAGTATCGCTTTAACCGTCGCGCTGTGTGGACGTGTTTGTTGCTCTGTTAATATTTGAAGGTAATTTTTATTCATATATAAACGAAGTATTTAACGCTTCATTTACCAGTGATTATCATTGTTGTCAGAAGAATTTTCTTATTAGATTTTTTCTACTCGCTTTCGCTTTCGCGTATTAGCATACTTTGGTATAATTTCGACATTATCAAAGATAAGTGTGTTTTTATTCCTTTTCGATCAAATTAAATAAATTCTCGTACTTTTTGATACTTAATGTCTCGTGACCTGTGTATGAAGGGCTCATTTCTTAATGTGGGAACAGTATTATTACCTGCCTTCTAAATCGTTAAGGGAAACCCTTATTGAAGATTTATGATAAATATAACTTAAGTGATCATTAACCGAGTCTTAGCGCGTTAATCATTATTCGTGTTGTCATTAAACGGATAACTATTACGCAGTCACGAAAAGCAATAAGCGAGGAACGCGTTTTGATAATTTAACATGCTTTATGCTTCTCTAAAGATAGTATATATTAGCGTCATTTGTGTCTAGACAATAGTTTACAATTCAGTCACAACAAGTCATTTCTAACCGGAATGAATTGATTTAACACTCATAGCGTAAGTGGTAGTAATAGAAGCTCAGACCAAATATCGATGGCTCCTAGGTAGACTATCATAAGTCATAATTTGGCGATTTACATCTTGTTGTACATTTTAAATTAATTATATATACACATTTGTGTGTGATTTTGAAAGTAACGTTTATAAAATTAATAAACGCTACCAATCCCATAGTTATAACTAGCGCGTGATTACAACTAATTAGCTTATATAGTTCATATTAATCCAGTACTTGAATTAAGCGTTATTAATTAGACATAGTGCAGTTAATTGAAAAATTCCTCAGCGGAACGAACCGAAAATTTTTATGAGCGTAAAATAACGGGGAGGTATGAAACCATTGCACGTATTGTAAAACAGTTATTACTGCAATATATTGCACATCTTAATAATAATATCACGTAATCTTGATTCCACTTTGATACGAATTCACATTACTAATCTTTAAAGCTAAGGAACATTATAAAAATTGACAAAAGTGCTTAGAGTTATATTTCATACTAATATTCTAATTAGAAAGTTTAGATGGATTTTTGTTACTACGTATTTATTAAACGGCAAACAAGCACAGAATATACAATCTATATCTATATCTATACATATAATAAAATTGAAGTGTCTATTTGTAATATCAAAAGAAAAATTCCAGATTTCGGGAAGATGTATTTGCGTTGCGAATAAAGAAAAACGCATTTTAAAATTGTTTGTCTGTCTGTCCTCAAGCCGCG
>JAOCNA010000006.1:1339654-1350469 GCA_026546675.1 Papilio helenus
TCTATTTGTAACTTTACCTCTAAAGATGAGTTTGAAACTTCACATGACACTGATTAGCATACATTAAACTTTTGCTATCGAATTCAGTAGTGATTAGTAAATGGAGGGCGCAGCGACGCCTGAGACGGGGCGTCGCACCCGGGCAGCTCTCGCCGAGATCCCGACGCGCCTGGACCGTCTCCGAGTTACTCCACTGCAACCAGTTACCAACTTACGTGAGCTGTCGCCGGCGCTGCCCCCCAGCTATCTCAGCCCGGCGCCTTCGCCCGACGAACTGTGTATACAGCAGAGAGGTAACTACCGAAACATACTTACATTGTAAGTTCAGTTAATAGGTTTCTACACACATGTTTCACTAGTACATGTTTTTAGTCCATATAGAACATCTCAATTCGTTCGTCTCGTTTCACTCCTTTCTGGATGTGGGAAGCCCAGGACAAATCTAGTTAGCCAAGCCCAGATACTAGTAGGGATAATATTATATGTAGGCAACTAAAAATTTAGTTAAAATATGACAATAATTCAAATAAATGATGGTGCCTATGGAATGTAGAATCAGACAGTCATAATTCTCTGTTTAGCCAACATTTAAGATGCAGACTTAAAAGGCCTTTTTTGTCCTTATTAAAGTAGACATAGTTTTTAATATAAATTAAAACATTCTTGACATTCAAATTCAAAGAAAATCTTCCTTGTTATTCATCTCTAATATGATTTACTTGATAATTATTCTAACAACATTGTTAATCAATATCAGGCAGAAAACGACAACCAGTAACATGGTCTCCCGATATAGACATCAAACGGAACTCTACATTCCACTCTACTGTTCGTACTCCACCAAAGAACACTCCAGGTCGCACATCACCTCCAAAACTTGGAGTGACACTACGTTCCACACCGAGAAAACGTCTTTTACTCGGCGAAATCGAACGTGTACCTTTAACACCTGAAAAGATTGACTTCAGTGACCTTAGCACGCCACAGAAATTTAAAATTACCAGCCCAATTAAAGGTACACCTCCAATAAAAAGATTCAGACTAGACAAAACCATAGAAGAGTTCAGAGGTCCGATAGATGTTGCTCTAAAAGGTCTTAGTCCTACTCAACTTGTTAATATGATAAAACGTATAACCCAACATCATCCAGAAATAGAACAGGAAATAAGAAGGGAAATGCCAACACCCGATATAGCTCCACTAGAAGAGAAATTAATCTATTTAAAATCAAACATCTTTAAAAGTCTACCAACATCAAGACTTACTTCGAAAACTGATTCTCCAGCTTTCTCGAGAGCATCCACACATTTGGCTGCATTCAAGAAGTGTTTAATAGAACAAGGAAAAACCTTAATCGAATCGCAGCAATGGGAATCTGTTATTAAATATGTTTTTCTTGCTTGGAGTTACGTTCGTGCGACACCAGTATGGGATAATCAGCCACACAATGTTCATAGGAAGCAGTGCTTTAAGGCTTTGGTTAATTTCACCATGACATCATTGAAAAAGGGTTCATTCAGTAAGGATATATTAATTGATACTCAAGACAAGCTGCAGGATTTAGTAGCTGATAGCGAAGATGTACAATCATGCATTAAACTAACACAAGGACGACTTCAAGATTATCTTTAAATGTTAGTTAATTTTATAGACAACAGTAATTTTATATCCGGAATAATTTCAGTATACATACTCAGTGAAAATATCCAAAACATATTAATAATTTTTAATCTATAAATTAAAAAAACATGAATTACAATTAATTTAATTAAAAAAACTGATTGATCATTTTACAATCATTTTAGGACAATGTAATGTAAAATAAAATGTCTTAAATCAACTTCTAGATGCTTTTAATTTCTTTATAATAGTTTGTTGTTAAATTTTCTGCATTAAGAAATTTAAGCTTAGAAAATGTAGGTAGAAAATTATTTGTTTTTTTTTTTTCACAAATTCACTGTTTTTTTAGGTTATTATTAACTATTAGAAAATAAGTATAACAATCCATATTTTGATTGTACTGGTTTGCATGTCCATCTACTTTCAGAATGTCTATGGATTTATTGACCTTAGAATTTGTCACATAACCAATAGTTTTGTATAATGTATGGTTATTTTAGTGTAAACATAGATTTCATAAACAGTAAATATTTTTGTATGAAACTATAGGCAGTGGAAACCTACCCTAATATTCCTCTAGTGAGAAAATGATATTTTTGAAGCACTTTTTCGCCAAAGCACTGACAATTATTATACATAGACAATGATTGCTTTTTTTTTAAATAAAATTCTCTATTGATTAAACATAGTAATAATTTTATATATTCAGACAACATTTTCAAATACATTCGGTTTTAAAAATTGCAATTATGGTATTTAAGTAAATTTCTCTAACATGCTTTTTGATAATTTTTTCTTTATTCCTGTACATAAGCCTCACTGCCATACTTAGTTTATTGTCACTTAGTTAAACACACTTAGAGTAAGTATTAAGGGATTCCCTAAGTAACCCTTGAGTGCTTCATTAAAAGAATCTAAGTACAATGTCAATCTTATTAATGCGAAAGTTTGTATGGATGGATGTATGTTAGAGTTTGTAGCCTAAACTGCTGAACGGATATCGATGAAATTTGGCATAAATGTAGAGGATAGTTTGGAAGAACACATAGGCTACTTACTTTTTTAATTTCACGCGGACGGAGTCGCGGGCGAAATATAGTACAATCATAAATAAATAAATGTTTTTGTATTTTTGATGCTTTACACTTTGTATCTCTTAAAAGAGTATTGTGCCTTAAATATCTACTTGCCTTAGATGTATTGTCAAAAACATTGCTTCATGTCCTACATTTTGTGTTTTTAACGTGTAATTTGAAATAAATCATTGTTTAAATAAATGTTGTTTAATTACCTATTTCTTCAATAAATTTTCGTATTGATGGATAACATTACACAAACAACACAAAAAAATACAGACAAATTTCCTTACTCGGAAATAAAGTAAAAAAACGAAAAAAAAAACAACATCGTTAAGTTCGTACCGTATTGTGATCTTCACGATATTTGTTTTTTTTCGTTAGACGGATACAAAGAAAATAAAATGTTTCGTTACTAAATAACGAATGTTACAATTTCATTAAAAAAGGTGACATCATAATAAAAAGAAAATTAATAATTTGTTTGGTAATTAAATTAATTACCATTAATTAAGACTGTTTTCTTCAGAGGAAAAATAAACTCATTAACAAATTACATCATAACAATAAATATGAAAGGCTTTAATGACGTTATTTACTATAATATAATAATTTAATTAATGATTCATCTTTTAATTAATTGAAAAAATCAGTATTTAAATAGCGGTTGTAATATTTTTTCATCATTCCATCTTCGATCTTCAAACAGTACTTTAGTACGCTTAGAATTTTAGTTATTTTATTCAAATTGTTTAAAAAAATGAATAGAAAGTCGGCAAGTCGTAAACTTTTGTATCGTTTAATCGATAACCCAGTAATATGTTCAAAACGGCCAAAAGGTAAGATAAATTTTAAGACATATATATATATATATATTTTTTTACTTTTTAATACATTAGTTGACATATTTAAATTGAAATGCATATAGCATAAAATTTCACAACTTTTTTCGATTATTTTCTGTTATTATTGTATAAGATTATTTCGGATTAGCATATTTTTAGAGCCAAAATAAAATTAGTAATAGAAATAATAAAATTTAACCATTTAGCGAAGTTAGTTGTAAATAATCTTAAAAAGCAACTTTTTAGAGTGAGAATATATAAATTAATTATTTTCCAGGTACGCCACAAAAACCAAAAGTACCAAAAACCGAATGTTATTCTACGCCAAAAAATATATACAACGATGACAATGATTTTGTAAAAACTCCTAACGGGACTGAGAATAACTTATCACCAACAATATTTTTAACGCCGAAGAAAAGACGAGGTCAAAAGCGATTTGTCATCACCAATACGAAGAGATTGCATTTTGAAGATGAAGAATAAATTCTAATTTTAAAATATGACAACGAAAAAACACACTGGCCACTATAAACAATGTAGTAAAGGTCTATGGCTAATATAGACATTTTATTGAGAAACTGGCAGTTTATCGCAAATTATATAAATAGTTTTGTTTTTACTATATAAACTATTTAAATATATTACCAACCCGTTACAAATTGCGATCGTAAAGCACTATAAAAATTATATTTAAAATGTAGGTTAAATCTATTTATTTAATTATTCTAAGAGTTTAATGTAAGAAATAGCATTAAGATTAAAATATTGTTTATTTTGTTACATTTTTTTAAATTAAATACTTTTTGGATACAAAATTTTCTTTTATTGCAATATATTCCATTTTCAAACTTCGCTTCACTTTCTTCTTTCTTTTTAAAAAATGTTCACTTTTTGGTCAAACATTTGATGTTTGGTCAACTTTTAATTCTTGCTTAAATCCTCATGTGGTTTGCATGTTAGTAGGAATTCATTTAACTTCACATTTAATGCCTTTAATATTGACTCTGTATTGTATGGGTGAGCTGAAAATAAATATGTTTTTAGTAATAGTTTAGGCTTTATCTTCCGTAATTAATCCTATAAAACTCACCTATATTAATCCATTCTTTAGGATCATATCCTGAATCTTTTCGTGATTCATAAATACATTTCCTTAAAGCGTGTGTAACTCCATGCGCTGTGCAAATACCCATCTCCCCAACCGCTGTAAAAAAAAAAGTTTGACAAACGCACATAATTATAGTTAAAGTAACAAAGATGCTTACTTTTAGATCCTAGAACTCCTTTGGGATTCTTCGCATTATATTTGAACTTTATTCTAAAGTCTATTGGAATGTCTTTCGCAAGAGGTACATCATAGTTGAGACTATCGTTTGTTAACAATTTTCCTGTCGTTTTATCATATACGAAGTCCTCTGTCAGGAAGTAACCAGTGCCTTGAACGTAAGCACCTTCCAACTAAAATAAATATTCCAGTTTAATTGATTAATTGCTAAATGTAATATCATTTATTTTTATTTTGGACATACTTGACCAACATCTACCGCTGGATTAGTACTCAGACCCACGTCTTCTAACATATCTGCTCTCAGCAATTGATATCGTCCAGTCAACACATCTAATTGCACTTCCAAAATAACTACGGAAAACGCGCTGTACCTTTGAAGCTCAGGTTCTTTATCCGTCATCATGTATTTAGCTGACAATTCTATTTGTTCAGCGCCAGCCGCTTGCACGATTTGCAACCAGGTAGGGTTCGGCAATCTCTTTACTATAGGCTCCAATCTCTTCTTTATTATCTTACACGCTTTTATAATCGAAAAACATACACTTTCGCTAGTTATACTTGATCCGGAGAACACATTGTTTGCTGCCACGAAAGAATAATTAGGTATAACTGTGACGCATTCTACAGGAATTGATAGTTCGTATGCACAAACTTGTGCAGCTTTCGTATTTAATCCTTGTCCCATTTCTATACCTCCTGTGGTGACAGTAACAGTACCATCTCCTCTATAAATCGATACCATAGCTGTGTAGTTTCCATAATATTGAACTGGGAATAGCATTACACTGATTTGTATCGCTCGTTTCATCCAACGATTTTCTTTGTTGAATTTATCCACTTCTAAAGCTCTTTTATGGTAATCCGCTTCTAACTTTAATTCTTCTATAAGTTGAGGGATATCGTTGTCTTCGGTTCTCATGTTTGCGAGTCGTACCGATGTTGAATCTCTTTGTACCCCGTATGAGATATGCTCCATTATATGCTCTATGCAGGCTATACCTTCTGATGTACCTATAAAATGCAAAAGTTGCTTAAATGAACGATTATACGTCATCAAAGTATAAATTGTAATATTTACCCGGAGCTCGTGCAAACGTATTTGAAGGAAGATCAGTGAGTACACTGCCCGTGCTCAATTTCCAAGCATCCGTGACGTAACAGTTGGGGAAACCTTCCGCCGTGTAACTCAGTATATTCTCGTTGTGGGAACAACCATCATCTTCCACTATAACGGCGTCTAAGTATTGAATTTTACCATTATCATCAACTCCGACCTGAATAAAAAATATAATAAGTGTTTTTTTTAGTAAATTTATCTACCATTTTTGTATAATCACCTCATATTCACACTGGCATGGAAGTCTTCTCCCTGCGATGGTTAGGTTAGTTTCGATCGGTAAAATAAATCTACACGGCAAATCCATCTTTTTAGCGACCAATGCGCATGCTGTAGAAACTTGAACATTGCGACTGATTTTACCTCCAAAACCACCACCAATTCGACGAATTTTCAAATGCACACTGGAAACATGCGTAATTTAAGAATTTGAAAGTAGTATTGTATTTCAAATTTGTTCTTATCACAGAATATACTAACTCGCTTTCTTTTATACATAAACACTGAGCTATTGCTATTTGTGATAAATCCATCCATTGTGATGAATCGTAAACATCTAAACCTTTATCTACGGGGATGACCACACAAGTTATGGGTTCCATGTAATAGTGATATTGAGCACCAATTTCATAGACACCTTTTATTACTTTTGTCACATTGGTACCTCTACTCTTTGGTGTTATACCAGAATCTCCAGCCATGTATCTTCTAGGATCGGTCTTTGCAGCGTCTATGGTTAGTACAGGAGGTGTATGAGGAACGTTTTTATAAGTGACCTTTACTTTCCTAGCAGCTCTAACTGCTAGTGCCTCGGTACATGCTACTAGTATCGCTATTGGTTGTCCACAGAACTTTATGCGTGAACTAGCGAGGATTTCTTCATCTTCATATTGTAGTTGTATTCCAGGAAAACCGAATGAATTCTTTCCTGGGATATCATTTGCCGTATATATAGCAAGCACTCCTTCGATCGCCTAAAAGAGGTTAAACACGAAGTATGAATTTTTTTAGATATGGAGAATAATCTAAAGTTTTTTTCGTTTACTTTTAATCCTAGGTTTCAGAAAATTTCTCCTTAAGGTGCCTCTCCGACTAGCGAAGGTTGGCGCATATTTCTTAACAGATAATTTTCTAGGCAATGCGGTATCTATTCTTTCTATAAAATATCTAATTCTTACCAAAACATCTCGTGCATCAATGACACCGATTTCGCCAGCATGTACTGTTGATAGTACAAACGCTGCGAAGACTTCTCTTTTCTTCGGCGGTATATCATTAGCGTATTGAGCTTCTCCCGATGCTTGGATAATCGCTTCTAGTTTCTGTAACGGCTCATTCAAAGGGTACAGTAATGGATTTGTCTGGAAATTTTGCTTCCCACTTGATAGTGGACGCTCTATCAACAAGCCACCCGAACAGTATTTCGGACATGGTAATCCGATCGGGCTAATGTTTAAGATAAACTGTAAAACAAAAGGAACATGTTTCTATCATTTCCTGATTTACTGCTAAAATACTTCTATAAAATTACTATCCTGTTAGATAATAATAATCGCCTACCAGTCGAAGAATTCTCCGATCGCTTTAGATTATCAATAATGAAATGGATTGAAATTGATTGAAATCGATTTTCCGATCCCAATCAGATTGAATGAAGTATGATCATAAATAATTCGAACTATGCATTAATGTACTAACTTCATTATTATTTATTTATATCGATATTTATGTGAAATGATTTTTAAGGACATTGTCTGTAAGCTCCTGAACTTACATAGTGTCAGTGTCAATAATATTTTGAAGAGTTCGTTCATCAACTAACCTTATAAAACAAACCTATTGCTAATTTCTTTCTACATTCTGGTGATGGTTTTGGTGGACTGTATTGTGGTATAATTTCTGCATTCAATAATTGTACAGCTTCTTGAAGATTATTGTTGCTAAATATATTCTTTCCTAATAAATATTGCTCTGTGTGATGTGCATGAATGAAATCCGGTGAAATATTGCCGTATACAATTCTTGCTTCTGTAATTACGTTATGCGCATTTAATTTTAGAAGGAATCCAGCATTTACTATTGCTAAAGCGTTCTGGTTACGTGGTAGTATCTGAAATATAATGTAGGTTAGACATTAATAAAATTCGGCTGCGAAACGTAAAGGCGTTTTATGTCGAGTTCTATTGTTTCTGTCAAACTAAACGCTAAAAGCGTGACTCATAAAATGTACTAACTAGTTTAAAATCACGACTACACGTCGAACTGATTCTATTACTAAGACTATGTTTTTAATATTACGAAAATCGTACCTTATAAGTTTTAACAATATTATTTTCGCCTAAAGGTGGGAATTCCACGTTCAACATCAGCTGACCTCGCATGTTGTAGCTCAAGAAATCTATCATAGACAACGTCACTTTTACGTTGCGGGAGTTTCCTGAAAACAACCATTTATCGAAATTATTGTGAGAAGTAAAGACAACAGTGATGTTATTAACAGTATTAATGATATTGGTGTTATAACTTATTAATAAGTTAAAAAAAAATCAACTTACTTAACGTCACATAAGCTCCTACCGTTTCTAATAGCAAAAATATATCTGACTGAAAATCGGGTCTCATATGTTTAAGCATCAAATTACCAGCTATGGAGCCGATCTGAAAAATTCATACAATGTTAAATACGTTTCATTACTTTTTTGTTTATAGAAGACGAGCTGTCGTTAGCGTGGAATTAAAAAAATGGTCGTCTATAACATGCCCGTCCATGTCAGCTACCCACCAGTGAAAGTCCTGTTAAAATCGGCTCAGCCGTTTCGGAGATTACCCGAAACAAACGCGGCTATCGGATAGACAGACAATATTTTCTTAGATGCGCTTTTCGTTATCAGCAATGCAAAACTTCGCGAATTTTTTCCTCGATATTATGTATAGACAATTCAATTTTTATTATATGTATATAGATATGTCTTGACAGAGCGAAGTCGAGGAGATTGAAAGACAAGGAAAGCTGATCCTAATACCATATGGGATACAGGCTAGAAAGAGAGAGATTATATAGATGGTGGTACCTTTCTAACAGGAATATGCGCTACGAGTTTGATATGTTTAGCTAATTCCGCCAAATATGCGAATCCATACGTTGTTTTTGCTACTTCTGTGAATATCGTGATGCAGTCTTCAAGACTAACATTAGCTCCCAGGACTAGATTCTGACTGAATACGTACGTCTTCAGTGATCTGACGTCACTAATATCTATCAGTATTCTAGGATATTCGTAAGTTTTATAAACACCTACAAAATTAGAATAACCGTTACAAAGTACTTTATCGTGTTTTTTTCTAATACAAATTATATATCACAATGTGTACATGAAAATAACTAGGTTGTAGAGATAACGTATAATAAACAACCGATATTAAATCTTAGGAGATTTAATGTCATGTCAATGTATTCTTATCAGTAACATACCTTTGGCTGTATTCCCATCAACAAACATATAAGAATCATCACCGCAATGCGAAAGAACATAAAAAATTTCTTCTTCAGTGAAAGTTTTGTAAAATTTAGTAACACCAAAATTCAAAGATATGATCGAGTCGTTTATTCTCAATTTATCTATTATACACCAGTCACTTTCGCTGACACTTGAGCATTTTCTTTTGCATTCCTTTTTGCATGCATGCGTATCCTCTATGTCGTTGATTTTAGCGCATAGATCTGAACTCGCGTCTATTGCTACGGACTTTGCGGTATCCAGTATAGGTCTGTAGCCAGTGCACCGACATGTATTGCTGCCCAAAGAATCCTCCATCTGCTTCATTGTGAGATGCTTGCCTAGTAAGCTGATTGAAGAATATCATTAATACATATAAACGCGTGTAAATCAGGTCTGAACAGGTTCAAAATATCAACTTACAGCCTTGAATCGTTGCTGTGCTTCAAGAACTATAACTCACGGCCGAGCTGAGAATCCGTGAACTGTTCAGTAACTCGCAAATCACACAAACTTTTTTTTGTTAAAATAATTGGCTTTCAACTCTTTTAAGTAGTCATTTAGGGAGTCTATATTGATTTAAGATGAACAATCTACATCAAAATTAACACGTACCTAGATATTTGCATAACCCAGCCGGGAGTACAGTAACCACATTGTGTTCCATTGAACGCCGCAATTCTCTTCTGAACGTCGCTGTAGCCGTACAGTCTGTTGCCAATACCTTCGATAGTCGTGATCTCCCAGCCATGACATGAGAATACGAGAACTAGGCACTGTAAAACAAAATGATGTTCATTTAATTTGCCAAAGATATCGTAATCAGTAGGGTAGGGCGAGTTGAGACGACCATAGGCGCATAAAGGGGCACAAAGTGCGTTATTTCGTATGGGATTGTATATCGCATACTAATCATAAATTCTGTACAGCATACCTGTCGAAATAAAATCAAATGGAAAAGAAGACAAAGGTCTATTCGCTACAGATGCTATGTCGTCGTGGATGCAGGAGTTGCTATTACAGTGACCAAAACAAAAGAAATACATGTACAATATGTTTTATACGAAATGTAGAGTCTAAAATCTAACCTTTGGTTCGTCTTCAAAGCCGCAGAAGGCATTTTTCAGCATATTCGCTGTTTCATTGTCTTTGTTATTTTTTACTCGGTCGAGGGCCATCGCGCAGTTCGATATTTTGATACAGTCATCGCAGTATTCTGTCGATATAATTAAATTATATATTTTTATTTTATTTTTTATATTGGTCTATTGGTAATTCAAGTACCCTAGAGTGATATATATAACAGACCTCCAACGGTACATATTCAACCCAACGAAGATCGATTATTATGAGAAATGAAGAAACCTTT
>JAOCNA010000006.1:1376270-1386864 GCA_026546675.1 Papilio helenus
TTCTAATTTACTTAAAATTTTGCGTTTGCTTTTGGTCAATAATTGGTTTTTCAGTTATTTTATTATTTACCTTAGAAAATTGTACACAAAATACTATAGTTATATATTTGAATACAGAATTCCTAATTTTATTAAAACATAGTGTTTTGTATATCTAATCTTGTTATTACACTCTTAGTAGTCAAAAACCAATCCCTTTTAAGGTACCAAAATTTATTTTTTAAGGATATAACACATTCAGTACAACCCAGTGCTTTGTTTTCCTACAAAAAATATGACTAGCAAAGTGTTAATGATTTAATTTTTTTTTTGTAAGAGAAGGGGGCAAATGAGCGGCGGGAACATAGAGGTGGTCAACGACGCCCATGGACATCCGCAACACCAAGGAAACTACAAATAACATTTTACCGCTAAATCATCATCAAGCAAGCTGGCTGTGGTCCTTTCATCCATTGTCCTGTTCATAGTATTTAGTGTCTGATTGGCAACACTGGTACTCTGCATTAAATTCGTCGCACCAATAGAAAGGTTCCTTCGATGTCTTGCTGGCGTACTGTAGTGAGGCTCCGAGTTGGGTAGCTGCGGATTATGACGTCATTAGTCACATGTCATGTTATTTTATAGATAATCTAATGCAAAGTAAGGATAATGAAGCATCAAATGCGTATGTGTGAGGCGATTTAAAAACAATAATTACTTCAAGACTTTTTTCCATGTTCTTTTAATCTAATACAAAACATTTTATTATAATAGAGATTTTTTTTAGTTTGTGTTCTATTTTTCAGAGCATTTATTTCACATTACTACCTAATTTAGCTTACAATGGTAGACAGAGAAAACAATATTAGTTAAGTGGTTCTAAATGACAAAGTTTGGAAAAGAATTAATTACACCATCCTAAATGTTATTAATTATTGTGCTTAGTTTAAATCTATTTGCAGAAAACTAACAGTTATCTAATACTGCAACATAATAGTGAAAATTTTATTATAAAGCAAATCTAGAAAAGTGCAAGGATTTTATATATAATGTTTATATTATTTAAACAGAACAGAACATCAGATATACTCTCACAAATCAATTATTTTTGTTGTTTATTTCTGAACAACCAATTACCATTGTTAGATAGACAGAAGGTTACCAAACAATTTGTACTAAAATTACAAATAAATCAAAGATTGAACAAATAACTGCAACATGAGGTCTTTTGTTGATTACGAATATCTCTTAGAGAGAGATCAGTAAATATAAGTAACCATTTTAGTCTTACAATGGTATAACCTATGTGCGATTTAAACAAATGTTAAAACTGCTGGCAACAAAAATACATAGCTTCCTAATAGAACAACCGCTACCTGGGGCCCTTCCAGGCTTTCTGATCGTCGTCTGTTCGCGGCCAAAAGGCTCGTAGACGTTCTGGAACCTTCCTCACTCCTCACCTCAAGAGATAGACTCGCTCGAGTCGTTAACTGAGAAGTCAATGTTTACAATCACCTATTGACAATTCTTACCATTTACCTTATGTTTTAAATATTTGAATTTCTTGAATATTACTGCCTAATGTAACACTTTTTATTATATATTAGATAAACATCTTTATATATTATAAATTTAATTGTTACCAAAATGCATAGAATTTAAGAAATCTAAATCTAGCAGTCTTTGTATAACACCTACTAAATATCTTTAAAATATGGATATTAGAATATAATATTTATGTTATGCATTGTATATGTTTGCTAATATTTGTAGTTTTAAATGAGTGAAAGCATTTATTGCACAAAATAACATATTAAGCTAAAACTGAATATGCATCCTGACACACATAAATTTTATAATCTTGAAAATCCAATTCTCCATGTATCTACAATTTTCACTTAAATTGCTTCAAATAACCACAATTCAGCTTTATTATTTTGTATCTAACATTAATGGTGTTAAATTCAACTTACTGCACAATTCCTGGTGCCTTGTGCAGCGATATGATTTCTAAGGAGTTCCAGTTGTTGATTGCAGCGATCGTTCTGCTCTCGCAGTAACTGGTTCTGTTGCTCCAGCTCCCGCAGCTTGTTGGTCACCCACTCCTTGATCCTGGCGGCTTTAGCTTCCACCTGTTTCGCGTCTTGGAGTCGCAGCTGCTTCTGGAAAAAATAAACGTGTTATAACAAAATCAAACTGTCATTTTACATATGAAGAGGTAATCAAATTTTGTTACTTTAGATAAATATAAAGTAACAAAATTATACATAAATTGTATGTTTTTAAAACTTGACTAGGGCCATATATATGTTTATGGATTTGTATATGTTTAAGTAGAAAAAAAATCATAACATTTTGTTTAACACAATGGATATTAAAGGTATAGTAAAAGTTTGTTTAAATGTTTCTAAAACTATTAATTGCATGTAATTAAAGCGTATAATGTTTAATTCTGTAATTTGTAATAAACAAATTCAAATTAGATAAAGACAAAGGTAGTAAAATCGATCGTCCACAAAAGCTTTACCTGCATTTTGTTTTGCTTTGTTTCACATGATTTAAATTAATCAATACTTAAAAAATACTTTGAGAGTGAAATGAAATACGTTTTAATTCATAATTTTACAGAAAAACATATTTCTAAAACACAAACAATCCCAAACTTTAATACGTCAGAGTGACGTATACTTTGTGTTGTGACGTCAATTTCCGTTGACAGCAATACCCGCGTGAATGTGACGTCTTAAAGAAGTTCAGAAACAATTAATTAATTACATTATCTTTACTTCATTTGGATGCATAATTATTTATCAATTTAATTTATTTTCTATTGTTGTTAAGAGAACGAGTATTAAAGAGTTACCTGTTCTTCAATTTGCCCCTCTAGCCGCGAGATGGCTCTCGGAGCGCCCTCAGCACCCGCCGGCCACTCGCAGAGCCGCTGCTCCATGGCGCGGACCTGAAATCATTTAAAAGATTCCTTTCAATGAACATAATGATTTGTTGTAATTAGGTTATTACAACTAAAAATAATTTCATTCATAAAAAACATCAACGTAAAAAGTCCAAAACAATGTAAGACGGCTATTGCATTATTCTGTATACGATATCAGAGAATTTGTAACAATATAGTAAGATTTGGACCAGGCGAGTACAAAACCACTAGAATTACATCCACTTGCGATATATTGCTCCATTTAGATAGGAATCAGTAGTCTGCGGTGACAAGTTTCAAACCTTGGTTAACCGCACCGTCTACACTATGCAATGCAATAGACACTGCACATAAGTTCAGTAATATACGGAAGTATTATAACTTGATAACGTAATATTAATTGCCAGTAACATTTTTATCCTTACAGATTAAAAGACAAAAATTTTATTGTTTTAATTAATATTATTTTGTTAATAATGTGTTGCCAGTGATGAATCATAAAAACATATCATAAATTGCGTTTTAATTAATTTTATTATTTGTATGTAGAACTGTTAGGGAGTAGTAACGTAACGGATATCTCAAAGCGATCCGCTTAAGGATTCAGACAAAGTAATTAAAGTAAGCATATTGAAGCAGTATTGGATTACCTGCAAAATAAACTGAAAGGGAATTCCCTGGACCAATTTAGACGGGATTGTAAACATGGAGTAACTGACCAATAAAACAATATATTGCCAATATGACTAATTGAATTGACATAAAGAGGGTTGAATTTAAATTAAATTGCAGGGTTATGTTTTCAAAGGAGAAATTTGCTGCTTGGAAGTAATTTTGAAAATTTTGCTTTTAAAATAGGACATCGCAAAGGTTTTAAAAAAGCGCAATCTTACAGAGTTACTAATTAAAATGCCTACTATTGTAGATACCTTTCGAGTTTTAAAACAAAGTTTAATTACATTGCTTACTTTGTTTTCCCTGTAGAAAAAGAAAGAGAATTAAAAGTAACTAAGTACAATGAAAAGGTTAATTTAAAGGTTTCTTATATCCCCAACAACTTACATACGGCTTCTATTTGGACAGAACTGTCTGGCCTACAGTTTCCCCCCAACGCTTAAAACGTTCTCTAATCGGTAACAAAGTACTTTATTTAAGTACAGAACAAAATATATTGTCTAGTGTTGAAAGAAGGGATGTCTTGAATTAAGATTTAGACAACAAACGTGATTTGTAATTTCATTTCATGAATGTATGTTTAAGATTGATATATCGTTACCAACATAATACGTAAAATAGATTTTTATACTAAAGGTCCACGTAGAGTTGAGAAACCGTTATTGCGCAAACTTCCTGTCTCTATATTCAATGAATGAATGAACTCACTACAAGTCTATCATTCACTCACTTTGTTCTCAGTTCTTATAACTAACCAGTGTCTTTATTCATATAAAATTAGTCTAGATATATTATTAGTTGATCACAATTCAGAAAGTACTATTGAAGAAATAATTAAACCATTTTAAAGAACAATTTCAACCATAAACAAAGGGCAGGGATGCGACCAGCGAGAATACAAGAATAGATGTCATTAATCACAAACGCGGTAATTTGCCTGAGTCACGGCGCGCCGCGGCGACGGCGACGGGGAGCCGCGGATGGCAGACGGCTTTCTAAATCTGGCAACACTTCGCCCCACAACACAAATAAGCAATAGTCATGGAGATCATCTGAAGATACAAGCCTTTAAGACTGAACTAACGAGAGATATAAGTTCCTATTAGCTGTAAAAGGTAGACCAAGCTTAGATTTACGACGAAATTCGTTTTGTTCAGTGGAAATGCGCGTTTTAGTACTAAGACATGTAGATGTCGAAATAAAAACATTAACTAGATATAAAACATGAGTACTTATTATGATGTCTGTATTTATAATGTTAAAAGGACATTTGTAAAATAAATGCGTATGCTTGTTTCGCTTTCAAGTGTTAACGACTAACACAGGACTTGGTTCATTACTAAGCTCCGCCTAATTAAACTGTTACCAACTAACTGCGATGAATCGTTGATTTACTAACTTCCTTATTTAGTCTGTGGTTACGAGCTGTTAATTTCTGAACGCACCCAACGGAAGTTGTAAAGAATAGATATTTATATTAGATGTTGTTTATGACTCACGCCTCTCACACTCATATTTTGGACATATGTATACATTTTTTTTTAATTTAAAATTTTACGTCTAACACTTTAAATTATAGCAATAATAGACTGTAGTTAACTCGAAGTTAAGTTTAACGAATTTTTAATTTAAAAAACTTCCTAAAACGGATGTTGGAGACTTTCATGTCCTTGTCATTTAAAAAGTTACTAAAATTGATTCCATTTTTAAATTTTATGACGCGTTTTCCCGATACGGGTTTGTTATTTTGTTAATTTAAGGGATAAAGTGCTATCAATCTATGTTTACACGTGATGGGCACCATTTGCCGCTTTAAATAGATCAAAGCCCCGTTTGCAATTGGAAGTGTCTCGGATGTGAGACATCCGGTGTTGTTTTATCGAAGTGTTATCCAACACCGGTCACGTTTGTTAGACAATGGAGATCAGTTACTTGGATAAATACGAAGCTTACAGTGAGAAGAGATTCTTTTATCATGATCACCGCAGAGGTATTTTATTATTCCATCCTTATCATTCTCCTTGAGAAACCTGAGACATGAATGTATTTTAGTACGAGATGCTAGTGGATTATACGATCATATCTGAATGTGAACGCGACAGAGACGTCAGGACTGTGCTAAATGGAAGTCCATGGTCACTGCCTACCTTCTTAGTTAAGGGCGTGAGATATATTGTATCACACTTATTAGCTCTCTTTTCTATTTTTTTGCATACGATGAATACGTGAATAGCTAAAATATGCAAGGTTTTAGATATTTCTATATCTGAATGCGAAATATTGCCAAAATACATGTATTCCGCATTATGACAATGCTTTGCTCTGCTGTGACTAAAATATTTGTATATAGCACTCCGCAGTGCAGTCAACAACGACCTATATTTTATGCTTCCCTTTAATAATGCTTTTACAACAATAACCGTAGCAGATATAAAAGGTTTTCTGTGTTAGAATTAAGAGGGCATAATTAACTTATACCGAAATAAAACGGGAAACCGTTAGTTCATTTGTTTTATTAACTTGTCTTTGTTTTGATTTTTTTCAGAGCGATTGTCTTTTAAAATAATAAAAGGGAAATCTCCAATATGTATAGAATAAAACCATAAATATTTATAAATGTGTTTATAAAAATCAATATTAAATTTTTGCCTATGACGATTTGTAAAATAATTTAAATGATGAGCTAAAAATAAATTCAAACAAAAACTTTACGGACAGATTAAAAAATGTAGATAATAAAAAAGAACTTGGCAGTCTATTGTATTGACTAGCATTTTCTATCCTGTGGCTTTTTCTCCCCTATCCCTTTAATGAGACGCCTTTCAAGTCAAGGGGACTTGTTGACCTAAAAGGTTCGATGCAGTCCTTCAATATCGAATAGAGGTTTTTCCAAGAGACTGCTCAGTTATTGACGAAACCTATTTTAGAATACAACTCAAAATATATCTATACATGATTTTTTTATTCGGTTACAGTACTGGGAATAAAGTTATATGTTTTAGAAACATAAATATATGTTTAAACTAGAGATGATTTGAAATAAAAATGGAATAAAAAAAACTGGTGGCTAGATCAAGCTTTCTACTCAATTCAAGATTTCTTTAACTCTAAGCATTAAGCCAAGGATGTGATAATTTAGATTGAGCTTGTTAAAAATGTTAAAGTTGCAAATATGTTTTGGCTTTAGGTGCATTGTGTTGTTATTCCCAAATGTTTGTTTCGCTGCATTTGTACTCATATTGCACGCCCGAAGGGGTACTTATTGTTATTACTTTGTATGGATGTTTGTAAAAATGTTTGTATAAATTAATTACAGTAAATAAATAAATACGAGTATATAATTTTATGTGCGTTGCTAATAAACTAATGTGAATTATTACATCACACCTCTCGAGTTCTAATTACGAGTAAGTAAATACAAGACGACAGCAGTCCCTAATCCCACAGACTATAAATTAAAGGCCACTGAAGCTCCTGTTTCTTTAGGGGATAGATTAAAGTGGTAAAATTACTCTAAATATGTTTACTAAGCAAATTTACGAGTCTTTGGTGAGTAAAATATTCTCATTAGCTAATGAATTGCTAGAATTTTCTTCCAAGTTTAAACCAAATCGTCCAGCCAGATATTTACCACGAGGTATTTTCTGTTATAGCAATTTTTCTTTGTTTCTGAAAGTTTATTTTAACCTTAGTCATTTGAATTATGTATAATGAGATAAAGGTTTTAGTAACGCTAAAAATATTAAATTTGATCAATTATTTTAAAAAGTAAAACAACTTCTATCCGATAGTAGTTTGGAAAACTCAGTAGCGTACTCATCTACTCTAAGGGTCACCCTTAGGACGCAATTAAGGAATGAGCGCGATGATAAAGTTATGTCTTAATTTAATTATTTTTAAACACTACATCTCGTTACATTCTCAATTAATAAATGCCACATTTTTTATCACTTAGCTGTTTTAGGAACTATTCTCTGAGATCGTTTTCAAGCTTATATTTTAGTGAACTATATAACTTTAATAATAATATCTACCATCATCATCATTATCATCATCATCTTCATCATCATCATCCTCCTTATCCTATTCCTTTAGGGTCGGCGTAATAGGGTTTTGTTGTCCACATAACTCTATCATACGTCATCTCAGTCATCACCCCCTTCAACATGTCACCTTTCACGCAATCCATCCATCCGTTTCTAGGTCTACCTCTACCGGTGTACCACATTCATAACTAACGTCCTTCTTGTTACATGCGATTCAACTCTCCTCATAACATGCCCATACCATGCTAACCTTTTACTCCTTACCTTCTCTACCACTGGGGCTATAATAACAATTAATACTAATCCTGAAATATTTGCTTACACGTGTAAAGAATATCTCAATCATTGCTTATGATTATATATTTTTTTATTATCTGTGATTAAAATATAACAGTCCTTGTATTACCTGACATGATTGACGATTGGTGATATTCTGTTTCTTTACTAAAATTAGATTTTAGTAGTATCAAAGTTTTTTAATTAACTTTTTTCACTTTGTTTTGCATCGTTATTAATTATTTTTGCCTTAAAATGTAAGAGAACAATTCAACACAATAATATGGATTAAGTGGTTACTGCTTATGCATTTCTAGTGCATTGACGTTTAAATACCAAGACGAAAGAAAATTTAATGTTTCAATAAGAATAAAAGTACGGTAGAAAATATGAAATTTCACTGTTACCACTGTAAAATAAGATAATGAAATCACTTTTAAAAACTTAACTTCACAAACACTTTAACTCGTGTACGTAAAATTGAAAACCGACCACCCTAAAAGGTGCAGGGAATTTTAAATTTGTAACCCGGGAAGAGAAAAACGACGTACGCGTTCGCCGCGCGGAAACGAACTAACAGAGGCGACGATATCCTACAGGACTAGGGAGACCATATAGCTATCGGAAAAAGGATAATTTGAAGTGAAAAATTTTAAAGATTATAACTTGTAAGTAAATTATAATTTGATATAATTAAAAAGTTTGTGTCCCTAGCTCTAACCAATATTAACATTCGAGTACAAAATTAGTAAGAAATTGAAAATTTTTAACCGAACTAATATTAGTTTTTGAAAAAAAAAAAATTATAGAATAAACGAAAAGAGGGTTTGATATGTATAAGAAACACGATTTTTTAGGAAAACCGATCAATACTTCATTTAATAACATAATTTATTTCACTTGTTTAATCTAGATATTTTGTCGAAGACTTCCAGAGACCGAAGTTCAATGATAAAACAATGGATGGCATGAAAATGGAAGCTTCTTTAAGAAACATTTTTAATTATGACGAAAACAAACACATACGCATAAAAGAGTTAGATGTCAAAAGAGATCTAATAAAAGATGTACCTCTTTACAAGGGTCGAAATATCCGCCGAATACAGAGTAAATATGGTAACCCTCTTCAGGACGTGGGGTATACTATGGATCGATATTTACATAGTGCTTTTAATATGCCACCGCCAACTTGTTTATTTTTATTTTTTAATGAATGCGATCGGGATCTCTTTAAGGATAAGAAGCGGTGAACTTAATAGATCCATTAATAAAAACGACACAGATAACTAACGATTTGTTTCACAGATTATAAAAGCTACTTTCAGATGTTATGGTTTTTTTATTTGATTTCGGTTACAGATATTCTATGACAGATTAAGATTAGCGTTAAGGTTGCCACATTCAACTACAAAGGTAGAGGAAGACCGAAGAAAGTATGGATGGATTGTGTGAAAGAGTATATGCTTAAGAAGGGAGTGGATTTAGATATGACGGCTGAAAGAAATGTATGGAAGAGCAGCACATACTGTGCCGACCCTTCGTAGGGATAAGGGCAAGTTGATGATGATGGTTACAGAGATTCTATGGTTGTTTTTTATACCTGAAAAACATTGAAATATTATGAGTCTTTAAATTCCATACACCATTTTACTATCTAAATATCTGTATTTTTTCGTATTTATACGCAGTGTAAAATAATTTTATTAATTCTGATACAATTAGTAATATACTTTTTAAAAATAATACCATGGTACAAAGGACAAGCAAATCATTTTTCCAGCGTCGAAAGAAAAGTACCGATGTCTGAAACCGTATCTCATCATATTTCTAAAAGGTAAAAGCATGAAAAAGTAAATTCCGCCGGAGTGGAAGAAAGCATTTTAGCGGTTTCCAGTTTTTTCTGTTTATTTTCAGAGACAATGCACAATCAGAATTCAACATCTATAACTTTTGACTTGTTTTACTGTTAAAAAATCGTTTATTTTCTTTAGAAGCGGCAGATTAAAAGACTGATAATTTCATCACTCTTATCAGACATTAATTAGTCTATAATTGTTCCATAAAAATACTTACAACTTTAAAACGTTGAACAAAATACGTCTTAAAATAAATTCCGCCATATACTTTCAGTATTAACTGAATTGTCAGACTGTTTAGTAGCGTACGGGTGTAAAAAACTGTGCATTCTATTGTTTAAATGACAAATTTTACATATGTCAATTTTAACTGCCCGACTTTTCAGTTAAAACTGAACATGTGTAGCTTTAAAGTATTTTGTTATACAGGTTTTTACAATAAAATAAACAAAGACAAACAGTCTGTAATTAAAACCTACAAGCCAATAAATCTCAGTTGAATACTTTATTTAAGAATGTACGCGAATATTGAATAGAATTTCATTTGCGCGTAAAGTTAGCAAAGCGCAGAAGAGCGGAATACCTAAACGCAACGCTACTGTCGAGTTATGCTCGCCTGGTCCACAAAGCTTTGGAGCCATTCAATCGATATTTGCCAGTTCACTTCCTACAGACCTTGTCAATGTCGGTATCGTTTACAAGCTTTATATTCATTTTCATATATTTTTCAGCTCCCGTCGCAATATTGTCCCCGTCGAGTTTAAAAAAGTCAAACATTTCATACTTCTTTTTAATGTACTTTTGATATCCTGAAATTCGTATATAAT
>JAOCNA010000006.1:1386964-1398961 GCA_026546675.1 Papilio helenus
GATGGTTCTGGACTTGCCCCAATGGAGGTGACAAGTGTATGTACAAGCATAGCTTGCCGCCTGGGTATGTTTTTCTACAACTTTATTAGTTTATGTGTAGTTTTTGTTAAGTAATAACAAATATGTAAATACTTTATAGGTCTCGCCAACCGATGATATAGGCTCGGTTTAGGGACGGCAGCTATCATTAGTATAGTCTTCTTCGAAGTAGGTTTTATATCTTGTCTTTTTTTTTAATTCTCTAGGAAGCGATGGCCATGATCACTTTAAGAGGTAGCGCACACCTTTAACTGTTGTGCGATTGTCGTTTGTTTCGCAGTAATTCAACTGTTTAGACGCACGAATAAAAATCGAGTAGTGTGCGCACCTCCTTATAAGCTCATAGGAATCACACCGCGACTAAACAGTTGTGCGATAGTTTAAACAAAGGGTGTGCGCGTGCTCTAATGCTATAAGTTTTGACGAATATTCAATAAAATTAACATAAACCATCCATATCCTTTAAAGTTATAGTTACTAATTAAAGTCTTATAAAATACCTTAGTGTTAAAGGAAATAAATGTCTTAAAAGGAAGTGCAGAAGTACGGAAATAAACATCACTTGAATGAAGGAAGTCATTAGACACGCTGCAAAATACAGAACGTGCTGAAAAGATATCTTATACGAGTTGGCACTTTGTTAAAGATTTTATAAATAAAATAGTATTGAATTGCTGGCATTTGATATAAAGAAAAACTTATTATAATGAAAATATTGAAGAAATAAATCACTCGGTAAACAATCTATTTGACAACATAATTAATTAAAAATAAAAAAATGTTTCTCTAAATATTGTACGATTTTCCGTGAATTGTCTTGTTTAGATATAATTAAATAAGCAACGTACGTGTAACGAAATTACTAACCGGCCAGGGTTAGCGGTGACCTTTTATTAATAGAACTTTAATACAGCTATTTCCCAAAATATGCAGAAGCAACCCTAATTATCCCAACTCTACCTCTATTATGTAATATTATTTGGTAATTCCAGTTAACGAAGTTAAATTGAAAAGTATTTTATGGAACAAACTATTTTTAAATGAAAAAAAGAATTACTTTAACTTGATTGATATTCAGTCGTAGAGAATAGAACAGAATGAAATAAGCCATTTTAGGATGTATGAGGTAACAATTGAATAGTCATACAAACGTCATACCGTATACTCGTACAAAAGTAAATGCAAATGATGTTTGGTTCTCTGAAATGGTTTAACGAATCTCAATGAAAATAGGCACAGGTAGAGCTTAGTTTGTAAACACATAAGCTATTTAACTATGTTAAAGGGAAAAACGAGTTTTCGTATAACAAAATAAAAATATTACCACCTGTCTGTCGATCAAAAAGAACTTTGTGACGTAATCATTGTATATAATCTATAAAAGAATACGGAAATACAACATTATTGTCTTACATTGATACGTTTGTTTTTCTGTTTTGTATTAAGATACAACACAGTGAGTGTGCCCCCGTGGCCTGTTCTCACGACGCCTGAGAGCCTCTTCACCTCTCTATTGTTTCTAAAATATCGTACCACGTGTCTCTACCGACTTGGTGACGTTTAAGTGACACGAAAAATAATACAAAAATAGATTTCTTAACAAACCAACGTAAAGTAACAAACCATCAAAACATGTAATAGAATTTTACACGGTATTTATTTTTTAAGACCTACTCATGAGTAAATGAATATAAATAAGTCATTTAATTAACACTAAATAACACCCTAATAATTATAAAAAAATTAAAGATATCTATGAAGTCAACTAACCCGTGATAGGCAAGAGTGGTTGATAGCCTAGCTATCCTAACCTGGGTAGGCCTCGAGCACTGTGATAGGAAGATAATATAATTTGAACTGACGACACAGAACAAGTCCCTTAGTTAACATTTAGTCTGAGTGTCGCAGTATCAGTGAAATCTTTATCATCAACAAGCTTTGCCAATGAGTCACTATTAGTCAACTGTTGACTGAACTTTCTTGTGAACAAATAATTGAATATAAAAGAGCTGGTTTGAAAATTGATGTGAAAATTTTTCTGTACATTTCGATGCAGAGCAGCGGCGTCGGTTTGTAAGCCAGATAATTTTGCAGCGATGAAACCGTATTACTCAATATAACCTACATTGTTCGTGTGCAAGTAACTGCCAATTCCCTATTGAATTTTAAAAATTTGTAACATCATTTTTAACGCACGCTTTTACGTAAACGTACCTGTAATAATAATAAACATGAACGTTTATTAGCGTCGGACTTTAAAGATCGTGGTTTGAATCTAAATTTACATCGTAACTGTTCGTATGTTTGTCTGACGATGGGTTCCTACTGCTGAAACACTTACACTAAAACATTTTTCGGTTGCAGTAAGATATACTTAGCCTAAATTTGTATCAAAAGTAACTAGTCAATAAATATTCTATGTATAACAAAAGAAAAGAAAAAGTAACCGAGAGAAAAAGTACATTATTATTTATGGATCATAAGTAGCGTGGTGAACCATTTCCCAAAAATATTCGTCGTTTTCCCACAGTTTGTAAGTAAATTAGGATGACGTACAATATAATTGACCATTGTCACGATGAGAAAATTACCTCAAACTGACCTGCTTATGTTACATTGCTAGCTTTAGAATAGACGCGTTTCGCAACCTGAATTCCCACGCTTTTAATAATGACAAAATGAAATTGTAATTATAAATTCTTTGCTGCAAATAATTTAATGCGTACGCGTAGATAGAAATGTGCTGTATGTGTAAAGCAAGGCAAATAGTTTTTGGATATCGCAATGACAAATAGGTTACCTTGATCATACTACTTATTTATATTATACTAGCTGTTTGCGACTTTGCTCGTGTGAAATTAAAAATATAGCCTATGATAATCACAGATAAATTACCTTTCTAACGGTGAATTTTTAAAATCGGCCCAGTAGTTTTGGAGTTATTTCAATACATACAAAATTACAAAAATACAAAAAAAAAATCTTTCCTCTTTATAATATTAGTATAGATGTTGATTAGGGTGAGTATTGTTGTAATTTTGATTTTTTCAGTTGTTTTTTAATACCTTTGTTATTGGGTCATTTATAAAATGTCAGCAATTATTTCTATGTCAATGCCAAATAACTTGTTTTTGCATTTTAGCTCATTTTTTCCACTTATTAGAGAAACTAATGACAGTTCAGCGTTGTGGTTATCAAAGTAATTTTTTATAACTTTCTTTTACAATATTTTAAAATTTTACCATAAGAAAGTTTCTGTATATTTGATGACGTTGTTGTTTTATCAAAATAATAATTTAACAAGCAATGTTGTGTGATAAAAAAATCTGTCATGTATTTTCACTCCAGAGATTATTTTTTTTAAAGAGAAGGGAATAAACAAATGAAAGGTACACCGAGCTGCTCATCGACCATGATATCAGCAACGTCAGAAGAACTGCAAATGCGTTGCCGATCTTTAATAGATAGGCTCGCTTCTTGTAATACCCTAAGTCATATTGGATACTATTACAATCATATCTACAAGCTTTTAGTCTTTCTTAACAGATTTTCTTTTATTTCTGCCCTTGATTATGTTTTTATTCTACTTTTAGATGTTTAAGTTTGAATTTTCTGGAGCAATATATTTCACAATGTGCGCGAAATGCATTTTACGTCATATTTTACACATAACGATATGTGTCTGGAAGTGGCAACGCTCGCTAAATGTGTTGAGGCATTTGAACTTCGAAATCTTCATGAAATAATCTTAAAATGTTACTGAACTGAGACGAGATTATATGTAAGATGCTCTAAACTGCGCTCATGGTAAATGGAATCACTTCTAGTTGATTTTATCACATTTTATAGCAATGTTTTATTTACTAACGGAGATATTTTGGTCCGATTGAAAAGTGAATTAAAATTTTAGTATCAAAAATGTGAGATAAAATTTTAATGTAAAATAAATATGACAACATAAAATTCGTTACCGAAGAATTAAACGAGGAACATATAAAAAACACAATTAAGGAATTTTGAATAAAATTCAAGTAAAAAATCATAACTTATTTACAGTAAAAAACCAATTTACGAAATTGTGGTTTTAATGCAATAAATAGAGCCTCAATAATTAAAAAGAACGTGTTGCCTAAAGTGTATAACACGACTTGTTAAGTTACATTACCATGTTTGTTAGGTGTGTAGTAGATGTTCTTTTATTTTTGACATTTCATTGAAAAGGCAATGATAAACAAAACACTTCATCACTATATTTTTGGCGAAGTAAGCAACATCTTCAAAAATGTATTTATTTATCTGTCAAAAAGTAATAAAGAAATCGTTAGATAATAAAAAAGACAGTATTTAGTATCAATTGATTTATTTAACAAAGTCTGGTTATAAAGAGATTTAAATATCTATATTTAAAATGTACTATTGTTAACTTGCTGCAAAGCAAATTTTGAATAAGTGTGATAGAAATTAACCAGTCGAGTAATGTAAAGTTTAAAATATGAGAGGACATTACATAAAAAGGGATTTCTTCGCAAACAGACAATTTTGTGATGCTTTTACTTTTATGAAGTTGTTAATTTTTATCATCAACTTGCGGAGTAATGGAGGACATAAGGCGCTCTAAACATTAACTGACAGTTCATTTACTGCCTTTTTATGTAACATGTTAATTAAATTATTTTTGTCAATTTATGTCGTTTCTTTCAATGCAGACATTTAAAGAAATATATAGACTAGGCATTTATTTTTTTTAACGTGGAGATATGCCTTTTTTTATAAGGGAAGGGGGCATACGCATACGCATATTCCGACTCATTAGGACCTAGAGTAAATGTCGGACTCGCATCGACTAAAACCCCACGGTGGTTGCCAACATCGCAAAAAAAGGGGGGAATGGGAACTCCGTACGGAACAACCATTTCTCCTTAAGCGTTTCGTTCTTACACCCCTTCTCCGGGTTTCCCAGGGCCCTATATTATTTTGCAACCCAAAAGAATCTTCTAAAGAGGAGGAACACTATTATCGAAAGGGCCGGACAAGTGGCGCAGCCCTACGATGGCGCCGTCGCTGATTGGGATCGGATCTTTCCCGCGACCGCTCAGCAGCTTCCTTCTGAGACATCGTTGATTCGCAGGAGATAGACTAGGCATAGTGAACAAAACTTTTTTCACCGATAATGTCGCTGATAGGTCAGTTGTCAAGTTTAGTAGGCCACTTCGTGAATATTGATATTTTACAAAATTATAACAAGCGCCATCTTTTGTTATAAAAAAAACTAGTGTCACAAACTAAAATATTTTTTTTTAAATATTTTATGATACCTATTGACAATTAAATAAAATACAATTAATTACAAATTAATATTGAGTTTGTTTTTACTGTAATTCAAATAGCTATGATTCTATTGTTTTTTCTTTCTGTTGTCAAATGTACCTGAAAGGGAAGGCATTGGCTCCTTAAGCAGAGGATTTTCTAGTTAAGAAGCCAAAGCGATATTGATGCTGTAATCACACACACAATAGAGAATCATTTTAATGCAAAAAAAAAATATTGACATGTAATTTCGAGTCTGTCAACAGATAGTGTTAGTGATGATTATGTCAAAAATGTCGTAAGTGAAGTGTCAACTCTGCATACTCTATGTATTCTTTGAATCTCTGTTACAATGAGTCATTTGTTTATTTTGACTGGAAGTGTGTATTATCTTTAGTGTGTCGCGTTAAACACATTTGCAATGTGTACGAACCTTTTCTTGAAATTCTGATTAGAGATTAAAAAAGAATGCGAGCACTTAAAACAGTTATTTTTATAGTAATGAAGCTGTACCGTCTCATAATTAACATATACACTAATATTTTAAAGAGAATAGTTTTATATTTTTGTACGTAATAGTTAATTCAAAAACTACTGGATTGTTTTCTAAAATTACTTCACCGTTAGAATTTTTCTACCCTACAGACGAAGACATAAGTAAAACCTAGTATAACATCTTAGTCATACTATTTATTTATACTATATATAAATGCGAAAGTTTAGATGGATGGATGGATGGATGTTTGTTAGAGTTTGTAGCTTAAACGGCTGAACGGGTTTCCATGAAATTCGGCACATATGTAGAGCATAGTCTCGAAGAACACATAGGCTACTTTTTATCCCGGAAATAGCTACGGTTCCCGTAAGAAGCATTAATTTTGTTTTTTAATGTTTACTCGATAATTCTGCAACAGTTCAACATATCTTATTAAAATTTGGTACAGATATAAAACAAAGTCTGTACACAGTACACATGGCATAAGGTTCATCCCCGAAAAATATCCGGTTCCCGAGGGATACGTAGTTTTTTGTTATTTACATAATTCGCATGTTTTCTAATACCACGCGGACGAAGTCGCGGGCAACAACTAGTAATAAATAGAGTGATTATACTCTTATTTGTTGTTTATCCTGTTTAACTATTTTACGATATAAAATCATATTTTTCATTAAATTAAGAAGTCCATTGACAACACTCCATCCCTGCTGTATACAGCCATGAAGAATCAGGGCACAAGGGAGGCAAAATATGTCAAGGTCAATATTTAGAAACGCAAAGCACATATTGTAAGTCTTTTTAAAGTATTTGTCTATCACGAAAACCTTTTATAATTAAATGATATCAAAATATTGTCTAAATATAAACATCGAGAATAATTCACTTCTGTATATGCTGTGTCAGATTGTGAACAGCTTCGATGTAAACAAAGAAATAAATTTCGTAAACACTTTATTCAGTACACCTGAGTCGAGGTTTATTTACGATCAACATAAGTATTAATTTTAACCTTTTGTTTTAACTTGAAATAAATTTGTATTAGGCATATGTACACTTTGAACTTTTTTAATTAAACAAAAACCTTCTTTAATTTTCTTTAATTTAGGTAAAGTAACCTAAAAAATTGTAAACATATACCATAGAGAATCTTCGTAATTTTCCTTGTAACATCACTTTCGTTTACGACCGACCTTATAGCATTGAATTACATAAATTGTATATTAACGTTGCTGAAAGCTTTCCGCATGGATAAGTATATTTAACAGGGTTTAATGACCAATTTTTCCGTTTGTTACGGAAGTGAATTGTTTATGACTGTATTATTACAGATTAATTAATAAAGATAGGGGACATAAACTAGAAAGTGTTAAGATTGAATGTGTGGTTACAAAGGTAGAGGGAAGCCGAAGAAAGTATGGATGGATTATGTGAAAGAGGATATGCCTAAGAAGGGAGTGGATTCTGATATGACGGCTGATAGAAATGTATGGAAGAGCAGCACATACTGTGCCGACCCTTCGTAGGGATAAGGGCAAGTTGATGATGATGGCTACAGAGATTCTATGGTTGTTTTTTTAGAGCTGAAAATCATTGAAATATTATGAGCCTTTTTATACATTTTTTTAATCATTCCATGCATGATTTTACTATCTAAATATCTGTCCTTTTTTGTATTTATACGCAGTGTAAAATTATTTTATTAATTCTGGAAATAATAAAAACACGTATAAATGTTTGATAGTTTTATTTAAAACATTTGCATTGCTTCCTTGATGAAAAATTCCACCTATTTTATATTACCGCCTCGCCCGGGGGATTGTGGGCACTCGCATTTAGAATGGTTTCCGTGGGAAATTTAAATGAAGCGAAATAACTTTACATATGAAAATTCTAACCTAAAATATAAGGAAAATTAAGTAAATTCAAATATGATTCAATTAACAAAAAACGTAAGTGCTATAGTTTCACAAATAGTTTACATAATTGGGTGGAGTTTTTAATCTCTCGCTATTATTTTTTTTCCATCAAAAGTTAACACATTTGAAATACATTGAAGTATGTTTCTGAACGCTCCATTCACGAATACAGTCGCGTACAGTTATTACTTGCGACATAAAATCACATTAATATTCATAAAACACGAGAAGCCGTTCCGCTCAAATGTTGTATTACCTTATTTATGTAAATAGAGAATTATGCATGTAAACAACGTCATTTTAGATACGCCTGCCGCAACGTGTGGCTTTAAATGAAAATGTATTTTCAAATGTGCCACATTTGTGTCGGTATGATTTACTAGCCGTCTATCACAGGTAAACTAGACACATTTGCCTTATTAGTAGTCTGTTAAAAAAAAACTAAAACGCCACTTCTCAGTTTATCCGATTGTGTCTTATTTGGAGTGCGATTGTCGATTGTTTCGCAGCAAATTCAACTGTTTAGTTGCACAACTAAATATCGAGTAATGTGCGCACCTCCATATAAGCTCATAGGAATCAAAGCGAGACTAAGCAGTTGTGCGATAGTTTAGTTTAAGGTGTGCGCACGCTCTTATTGTCAGGAATATTAAAGTGAATGGTTGTTACGACAACTAAATACTAATATAAAATTTATAAATTTTTTATAGGGAAGTATTTTTCTTTAGCAAAAATTAAATTGCAATCTTTAAATTAAAAGCGAAAGCTGAAGTGTCATATTTACAATAACAATAATATTTAAATAAAATACACATTACAAGCGAGCAAAAGTACAGTCGCAACCAAAAATGAGTCGTACATTTGTTGAGTTTTATTGCAAAAATGAGTTGGACATTGTTGAGTTTTATTGTGTCGCGTCGGTCGTGTCGTTCCAGTGTCGTGTTCGTATAACTGGTGATGTATGAGTGCGACTGTATTTTGGACTTGTTCCAAAACTCTACTGAAGGACTCTCAAGGCTAGACTCGCCTTAAAACACGGCAACACTAACTCGATACGATTTTATACTCGACATGGAAATTCAGATTTATTCTACAGAATTTTCTAGCTTATTCTATGACGTCATTGTTTTGTACCGGATAAACAAATGAAGGTTACTTGTTGTACATTGATTGGTATGGTTTAATTTATTTCAACTAAATAAAGTTTTTTTTATTCAATTAAGCATTCAAAATGGTAACATTACTATACTATCGCAAAACTAAATTAGAACTTTACTATAAAGAGCTGAAGTTTTAACAGAAACCAGGAAACTGTAAAAACAAAATATGCACATGTAAAAATATTTTTCCAGTTTAATGTAAAACCATTCAGTTTTACGAACCAAGATAATGCACACTGTGCTCGAGTTTCGCCTTAGCGATACTGTTTCTTGGTCAAATAACAGTTATCAAGCGAAGAATATTCTAGTTTGTATTACTTTTTGTGTTAAAACAGTTCGGTGTGGAGTACTGACTATGTAAGGCGTTATAACACTTAGAAGTAACTACGTCTTTGAAGCTAATGAGTCTACAAAGAAAGCCAATCAATATCAAAAATTAAGCGTACACCTGAAATTAAGCCATCGCAGAGATGTTTAGTCTCGCTTTAATTCCTATGAGATTATATAGACGTGCGCACACTACTTGGTTGAATTGACTGCGAAACAATCGACGATCGGTTTGTGCGATAGTTTAGTCAAAGTTGTGCGCCCGCTCTTACTGTACATCTTTCAACAACCTGTCTTAGTAGGAATGTTAGCAGTAGAGTGTGGAGCATTAGCTGCTGCACAATTGACCCCCTCACCTCGTACCAGACCACAAAAGACAGTTGTGAAGTGGAATTACTTCCGCATCTCGTCTGATGAGTGCTGGAGGCTTTTGGCTTCATCATTTGCATTGATTCAATGCGTAGAATTACGTCTACTTATTGTTTTGTACCTGGCTTTTTTATTACACAGAAATTAAATGTCAAGTTTTGCTGATTCAAGAATTGGCAAGAAATAACCCTGGCATACAGCCATAACGCTGCCAGAAAAAGATATATAAGACACTTTCTAATCAAGGCGAAAGCAAAATATTTATATAGGACGTTGGTAATCTATTGGGTATCAATTTCACGTTGGAAAGAATCCAGAAGGGATGTTCTGGAAAATTCCATCAATGCGGTAGACGGGGATAATAGATCTGTATCCCATTGCATTCAGATTTTTCTATAGCTATACAATATGGCTGACTTGTGAGTTATTTAATTTTATAAAATACGAATTACATTTTTTATTTCTTGTTTAGTAACTCTAACACAATAACTATTTTTTTTCACGCACCTAAAGTAAACTGTGGTACTAGAATATCAGAAATAAATATAATGGTTACTTAAGTTTTTGCACGAAACATTTTAACTAGAAGATTAGTATAGCTTGTTTCTAGAACAAGTAATATTGAAATTTCTTGTGATGATTTAAATGCCACTCAAACTGAGTATTACAAAGCTGAAATATTTAATGAAACCTCTTTCTATATAATTTTATCAATACTGTTTTACGACAGATTGTACGCGACCTATTTTATAAGACTTCCCTTGTCTCATTACAATATTTAGGGTAAAAATATCGATCAAAGAGACGAGCATCAACCCTAATAGAAACAACGGACAACACAACCCTACGTATAATGCTTCGTTGACTGATATACAAGTTTAAACCTTATTCCATTAAGTTAAGGTGTAAAATTTGTGGTAAAGCTCTATTTGTAGATGCATTCTCCATCGGACGGCGGAACATCGTCAAATATTTGACCATTAAACTGATGGGAAATACCCTGCAATGTGATGAAATTGAATCCAAAATAAGATCTGTATAGTTTCCACTCAATTTAAAACGCTGCTGCAAGACATTTTAAGCATATAACATAGGTTATAAGCATGTAACTTATTGGTACGAGAATGGGTCGTTTCACGTAGAACGGCTAGGGACTGGCGAGGGAGCGTAGTATGACACTAGGCGATGTCGCGACGATACAGCTATAACTAGGAACTATTTAGGGGTGCCACAAATAAATATAATATATAATTTAAATAACATAACATAATATTGGATACTAAGTTCGAGGATATTTACATTATAATATCTATATTGTATGGACGTCTATATAAGCCCTGATGTTCAGACTTCATTTGGATATGCTTATCTTACTAATACTATAAATGCGAAAGTTTAGATGGATGGATGTTTGTTAGAGTTTGTAGCCTAACCTCCTGACCGTTACTCGATGAAATTTGGCATAAATGTAGAACATAGTCTGGACAAACACATAGTGTGTATGGTAAAGTATGCTTGAATGTTAATTCGTAATAATTTTGTTTTTAATATTATTATCTAAATCAATGTATTTATCTTTAGTACACTATCAACCCTGAAACCAGTCACGGCTCGCGCGGCGCCGTCTGGGGGGCACTAGAAAACTATCAAGTAAAATTAAAATGTAGTTTAAACATCTAAAAAGAAAGATTATTAAGATTAGAAAATTCCCTATATTTTAGCTTCGGATATTAAAACATATTATCTACGCACAATTTAATATTGAGAATATCATAGAAGAAAAATTCATAATAAAAATCGGTTCTTACATGAAGTTTGTGTAAAAAAAATCACTCGCATGCGGCTAACGACTAATGAAACTGCTCCTTATAAACATCTTGTATTATTTTACCAAACAAAAATGTAACATGTAACACAAATACATGAACTTTATGAATGATTCAATTTTACACACCTAATTATATACGGCACTAAAACACGTACGTTGAGGGGTTAACAAGGGGAGGCGATGAGTAATGTACATTTTTGTACTTTCAAGGCAACTCGAACCAGGAGGACATTTCATGGCCAGGTGACCGCCGAGAGGGTTAATTTTCTTTACAGCACTCGGTGACAAATTAAAAAAGTTAATGAGAAAATATTAGTGTAATACATCATCCAGAAGAAAGATATTTTTTCGTAATATTTTAATTGGACGTTTCCCTTCTTTGCTTAAACTGGAACGAATTGTGTTTGATATTTTTAAATGTCATTTCATTTTTATTTAAGACTAGCTATTGCTCGCGACTTTATCCGCGTGAAATTAAAAAACATAGCCTATGTTACTCACTGAAAACGTAGCTTTTTAATGGTGAAAGAATTTTTTAAATCGGCCCAGTAG
>JAOCNA010000006.1:1409630-1420309 GCA_026546675.1 Papilio helenus
CAAAACTTAAACATTTAGTTAAAAACTTAAAACCATTACGCTCGTATAGTCTTTGAAATAAATGTAAAAAAAAATACAAAGATTCGTTGCTCTATGTATACCAGTTCTATAAACAAGAAAATCTTAAATGTTTTATCCCTAAACTACACTTATAAACTCGCTATTTTACATTTCGTGTAAAACTGTTTATAGTTCATGCTTTCATTCAAACAGTACTATAATTACGGCCGTCATAGTAAGTAGTATAGATGTAGCATCGGTTAAAATAGTAGTTTCCAAGTGTTACGTACGCTACGCTGTCAAAGATGGCGGGAAAGCACCGCGCGTGCGTACGAACAGCTGTACGCGGCGGCCATGTTGGAATGACATGACATGTGTTAGCCATTGTTGTTACGATGAACTTTCTGAAGGTCTTGGTAATTACAATAACATAGAAATATGAAGATTGTAATGATTGTACATTAGAATTAATTTTAAATATAAGTTTTGCACTAGTTTTCGTTCTTTTACGAAATCTAGTATAATAAAATATAGAAGTTATACACAAACTTCACAATGCCAAGTCGTCGCATTTTCTAAATAAACTGTCGACTACTGTTGTTTTAATTACATCTTCGAAATAAAAAAAAACTTGGTTTGTTACGAATATTGTGGTAAAATCAAATACAAGACTGAACATATAAATTGCACATGTTAAAAATAGTCTTGCGTTAAAAATTTACTACGAACATCATAAATAAAATAGGGAATGAATAAATAAATCTACTTTTCTTGATTTCCTTCAAGATCTTTCTGTTGAAAAACTTTAACGTATTTTTACCGCAGACTGGGTTATATTGTGTTATATCGGGTTATAGGAAGTAGGAGTTAGTGCCGCAGTTCCGGTTTACTGACGTGATAGTATGCCTCCAGACACGATACAATAACACATTTTGACAGCTCTAAACAATGGAATACAACTCTATGGCACTTAATATTTTTTTTACAAAATAAATTAGAATTACGATTAATTTAGAGTAAACCATTTAAAACAGAAATATAGATATTTATGATAGTAAGAAGTAGTTATTTTTTTAATTAGACGTGAAATTAAATAGTAATTTCAGTGAGAGATTAAAAAAAAAATTAAATGTATGATCTTATTTTTGTTTTTTAATCAGTTGGAATGACTATATAACTAAGGATGGTATACTAAAAAAAACTAAGATTTCCTTTGACGTCTTAAGGAAGAAAACTTATTTGGTTTCAAACATTACTTACTGGTGATTGCTATGTGTTCGATGGATCTGTTTTCTTCATAAGAGCTCGTTTCTCAGCGAACTCTGCGCTCAATCTGTGTGCCTTCAATGTATTGGGTTTCGACATATCAACACTAACACTGTTCCTAGGACGGCAATCAAATACTGAGCGAATGTTACATAAAATTCGTTGCTTTTTAGGCCTGAACACCGAACGTGGAAGCGTTTAAACACAAATAATTAATAAGACATTCTATTGATCACATTTATATCAGACGTACAACGCATCACAAGCTGCTTTGAGTAAAACTAAATTGATTCTGAACTTAAAACGTAGCACGAACGTTACACGTTTAAAGACGGATATTGAGGATGTTTCGTTTTATTATTTTACAATTAAAATGACACGAGAAATTTGTTATGTATATACAGTTTAGGTGTGAAGTTAGTTAGGACGGTGGCTTGGCGTATTGCTCTGAAGTTACAACGTGCAATGCGCATGCGTGAAAGGGTGGCCCCCTATCCGGGGTGACTATTGTTGCCAGTACGAGATTTTTTTAATATAAAATAACAGCTAGATGATTAATTTGAATGAAAATAGTTTTTATTAATTCAATGATATACAGTTGATTATTGTTTGACAAGATTTATCTGTACGTTATATTGGGGCTGAAGGCCAGAGCATATAAGGGTTGAGGTTATTATGTCATCGATTATGTTATACGATAAGAATGTCCGTTTAATATTGCGACCACGAAAAGTACAATTTATATGCACGTTACAAATATGTCCTTATATAAAAAGTTGTGGAGTAGGTAAATATAAAGATATTGTTACCTTGACCTAAATTCAATTCGTAGCTAACAAATATCAATGCGTATTTTTTTAATTCCATAACGTAGTAATTTATGAATGATTTTCGTAACCGCTTTAATTTTTCGTAGGATTTACTATTATTGTACCAATTGTATATTTAGATTACTTCAAGTCATGTTGATGAGCTTTGGACTTTGTTTTGTTTTTTAATACTTTTTTTTGTAAACATTGATATTAAAAGTTAAGATATTAATAGCTAATAATTAAAATATAAAATAGCATAGTTTTCCCAGTCACGTAAATTTATTCTATAGTCCAACATCCCACACGTGAGAATGACTCATAGTTCTGCAACACCTAAAATCAATAAACGGTATCCCGAGGATCGGCGGCGCTATGCAATCGTGTGCAGTACGTGCTATGAAGTACAGTTAGCAAACAAAACATTTATTTTAGTTATTAACTCAACTAAGTTGCCATCTAGATGTAATGAGAGTGTTAAGCGTAACTTTGCCTTTAAAGTTCAATTATATCTTTTGTGGATTGTAATAAGTCACAGTACTGATATTATGAGCTTATATTGAGGTGGAGGTTTTTTTAAAGTGGTAATTGGCATTTTGGATTACAAAATCGTCCTCTGCTTTTACACAATTTGCTGTGGTTTCTTGGTAAATTAACAACATAATGTGTGTATGATTACGAGTTGAAGGGAGAGCGAGTTCACATTTCAATGTTTGAAAAGATCGTACAGATTGGATTATACGATCTATTTATTCTAAAATATATATATTCCTGTTTTGTTAACGGTACCATCGCCCCTTGCAAAATCCCCTGAGCTGTGTTCCCCCACTTCGCAGTTGTAGCGTACTTTAACAAATGTGCCACAATAAAGGGCTCTTTACGATGTTCTAACTCGACACCTCAAAAGTCTGGTTGTGATGATGGAATATTAACATAATTCTTTCTACGTAGAACTCGTACATTCAACAAACCCTATATCATTCTACACGAGTATAAAGTACTAGTATTTATATGATACTGGCAGTTGCCAGCTACTCGGTCAGCGAAAAAAAAAAGTAGCCTACATGTTCATCCAGACTATGTTCTACATCTATGTCAAATTTCATCGAGATCCTTTCAGCAGCTTAGGCTACAAACTCTAACAAACATCCATCTATGTAAACTTTTGCATTTATAATATTAGATGTCGTTTTAAGTTACTTAACCGAGCCTCTAATGCTCATTTCTGATACTTTTATACTGATTCAGTCAAATCACTTTCGAGTGTGGAAATAAACTGATATTCATTTAATTCTACTGAAATTCCATTGGCAAAATTAATCAATTTATCGTCAATCGAAATTTGTTAATAAACGTTGACAGTTTTATTGGTCCGATCGGGCAATAAACGACGTTGTTGGATTTACGTGGTTTAATCGACTCGTAAATTGTTCCTACAAAGTAATTAAAAATGTAACTTATATAGTGAAAGCTACTAAATAATAAACGTGCGAGATATTTCAAAGTAATTATGTCCATTGATAATCTTTGTTCATCCCATGTTTTTAAATAAACACCATATGGAGTCAAAAAATCAGAAAGCAACACCAATTTTCCACAAGCTTTCGATCGCTTTTTGTTACTGTCGCGGCTGCGCTAGTGGAAATGATAAAAACAATTGCAAACGCACTGAAAGTCGCGGAGCCATTCGCTTAGTGGAAAAGCGGTTTAAAAATCCGTTCACACGCCGAAGCGTAGAGCAGAGCAGATTTTTATCGTAAACAAAATTGAGCTATAAGCGATTGAAATAGGGTTTCATTTTACTTTACAAGAATTTTTTGCTATAGATAAGACATACTAAGTAAAATTCAACCTTATTCCAATGCTCTAAAGATCAATTTTATGTGTGATAAAAAATCTGCTCTGCTTTCCGCTCCGGTGTGTGAACGGACCCTAAGTTTGTGTATACAGTTATAGCCAGCCGTTGTGAGCGAAGAGTTATATTTTCAAACAAAAAGCTCCGCCGGCGGCCAGGGGCCCGGAGAGGATTAATGATCGTGTTTTGTTCCTTTTTTGTTGATTCTGACTTGCACGTCTCGTAGAGGGATGCTGTTTTTGGACAGTGACGTGTTAAGTTATTAATGATTATTTAATAAAAAATATTCAAGCTGTTTTCCTTCTTTAGAGTATTATGTCATCAAATTGCTTTGACTGAATATAATCATACTTAATATTAAAAATGCGAATGTTTAGATGGATGGTTGTTTGTTAGAGTTTGTGGCCTTAACGAATGAACGGATATCGATGAAATTTGATATAGATGAAGAGGATAGTCTGGAAGAACAATTAGGATACCCACTTTTGTTTTTTTTAATTCGACGCGGATGGAGTCGCGAGCGAAAGCTAGTACTTTTAATAAAATGTTACATTCAAATTTAGTATTGTTAAGCGATTTTTTTGTTTTAGACTTAACATTATAGTTTATTAATTGCTGATATATCTAGACCAATTTCTAGGTCTTGAGAGTAGAACGTAATTTTTTTATACATTTTTAATATCAAGTCGTTTGCTCCAGAGTTGGCTCTAGTTAGTTCATGTAAGAACAAAGTCGAGTAGAAAACGGTTCATGCTGCTGCACTTACAAGTACGTTAGTATTTCATCCGTAGTGTGAAATTTTATGCTCACTTAAACCTAACTTGTGAACTTCACTTTGAAATTAAAGTTAAATATGTTCCTTTCCAGTTTAACACGAAAGTGCACTATAGAAACTTTTCAAGCGAAAATTTAGGAGGGTATTTAGAAAGTTTTAAATTTAGTTAATTGACTAGAATAGTACTTATTACTTAAACGAGAGACGATGATGCTAAAATAAAAGACCTTTAGTTTTTTTCCCTCTAGTCCGGTGAGTAAAGGTATGATGTAATTATGTTTTTTAATCTATAAAATAAAAAATCTAACGTACCTTGTCCTCCGCTTCCTCCGCTCTGCCCTCGGCTTCCAGAACCCTTTGCTCCAGCTCTGAAAGCTGCAACAAAAAGTTCACATTAATATTCAACATTTGTATAACCAACGTCATCTATTAGAAAGAAGGCAACTTCAGAATCACATACATTTAGAGAAACGCGTACCAGTTACTGAACTAACTCTTCCACCACCCAATAGATGGCGCTATTCTTAAACTCGTATTTTATTGAACCACGTGACATTTGAGTGTTGTACAGATTTGTATATTTATGTATCACAGCTATTTATCAGGGAGGCTGTAGAAAGGGCATTATTGTTATGTAAGAGCGAGTATTCGTGCGGTTTCTAAGGCATGGTGGAGGGGGGAGGCGGTGAAAAGGGTGGTTGCTTGCAAATGTAACACTGATATACGCGTACACGTGTTGGGAAAGGAATTAGATTGTATTTGAAAAGTTTATTTCATCAGGCGAAAAAGCATTTTCGTCACTGCTTTATTTCTGATTTATTGCTACGTTTTTGTGTAAAAGTTTATATAAAATATAATACAATTTGAAATTATTCTAGAAACTTTGGTTTAGTGCAATGATATAACTACAAGATTTCCCAGATGAGTTAAACTGTTTTGTTTTTAATTAATAAAAGATTGTTGACATAGCGAATAGTAAGTCTTAATAAAACTGAGAGCATTATCATATTTAAAAAAAAGCAATTGGTTATCTCTAATTCATAATTTTATTAATCGTAATTATTGTGCTCAGTCGTCACAGTACAATTTTAACATAAAAGAAGGCTCTTTACGGCACATTAACCTCAAATTTTGTTCGTATCTCATCTACATAAAACCAAATTTTATCGATACGTCGTTTTATGCACCTTTCAATATGCATTTCAAGCTATGGAACTTAATTAAGCTTACTTAATACAAGTAAATTCCAATCGCCTTCTTCAATTACTTTTCCTTAGAATTAAATAAATCATTAAATTACTAATGGCTACTTAAGTGACAAATACGCGACTGCGTGAGTCAGTAAACTTTTTTAAAGATCAAAATTTAGGCGCTCGTAGTCCAATATTCTTATTATTAATCTACGGTCTTTGAAGAGATTCCATTTAATATAAGCTGTAAGGTGCTCACATCCACGTTCTTTAAGCTGGCATAAACGTACGCACATATAACTCTTGCTACGAATCCAGTGTAAGGCTTACACGGTAAGCTTTCAGGTTTGAGGCTGGTTTAATCTTAGCTACATTATCAACTGCCGGTGTTCAGTATCGACTTTATTCGTTTCTATCATATCTATTGTGTTAAATTGAATAGTGGATGTGCTCAGTAATTTTACTTTTTTAATTTATTATTAGTCTAATGTACAAGCGAAAGAGATGTACGTATCTAAGCCAAGACGTAAATTAACCACTGTTAATAGAAAGAAAGAGAGAGACCATTGGAAAACTACACTACAATAGTTCTTCATGCAAAATCTGTTAGTTACAAAGTTTGATAACGTAAGAAAAATTTTCATTGCCTTGTATGTAAATTATTCGATTAATATGATAATGAAAATTCCTTTACAAAATTCCTACGTTATCTGTGCAAAGTTTAATTTAAGGATAGACATGTCGGCGGCCTCTCGGGGATCGGTACAGCTTCGAACGTCCGTTGTCTATGAGAGAGAATGGAACGATACAGTTAATAGAACTTCTATGTCCATGTGCCTTACTTTCATGTATATTAAAATAATTAAAGCTAAGGGATTTGAACTAGTAATTGTTAAGTTGTTTAAATACTTAGTTCTTAGTTCCATTCCTGATTCTTTTAGCCGCAGAATTTTTAGTTAAAAAAGTTGTCTAATTTTTATCTTAGTACCAATTAGATGACCCATTAATAAATTAGTAATTAAAAAGGTTTAATTTATTCAGCCTTAGCCTAAAAAATAATGAATAAGTGAACAGGGAATGAAGCCTTAAGATGCATCTAATTTAGTCAATAAACAAATTTCAAAAGACATGAATAATCTCATTGCTAGATATCTCATTGTATTAATCAAGATCTTATCTGAAGTCCAGTTCTTGAGAGTGAAAGTTCAGATCGTTCCGCATAACTTATCCTCTTGAATTTAATTTGAGTTCAACAATTCTCATTTAATTAAGTCAGAGCCGGCGTAAGATCGCCAAGCATTCCGTCAACTCGGGAACGTGGCGACGGCATGTTTACGACACTCACACGACTTAAGGAAACTGTCCGGCTCACATGTCGCTCGTAGACTAGTGGACTAGGGTGACCATGATATTTTAATTAGGCGGATAACTAACATAATTTGGAGTTAAACATTAAAATAATGTGATTGACATTTAAATTTAAAACATATTACAAACTTCAATGACGATAATAAGAAAACTTACGTTCTATAAATTACATTTATTCCACTTAACACGTTGAATGCCTGCAATAATTGTCACTTAGTGAACAGGTACAGTAAATCGGTAGTGCTAAACATGTTTATTGGACAAACAAAACAGCTGGTAATCTCTAATAATTCACGATTAATACACTAATGTCGCCCATAAATGGGATGTCTCACAATGTTTGGTTTCCCTACTAAAATTGTATACGAATCACACTTTCAAACATTGAATACATCCGAAGTCATATCCAGCAGTGTATACTTAGCATGACATGAATACAACTCAATAACACGACTGATACATTCGGGTCAGAGTGTCACAGAGAGGCCGTCAATTTTATTGACATTTGTTGTGCAAACTGCCGACGGCGGGTGTTTATGAGAGATCCGACATTTGGCAAGCACTACATAATGTTGCGATGTTTTACTATTTGTTTATAGCTTGTCTCCCGACTAAGTGGATTGAAAGGGACAGATATTTAAATAAGGAATACGTAGTAAGTTATGTATGTATAGATTTTAATGACTCCAATGAGTTTCAGAGGGTCTATGTCGAAAATTCGTGAGAAAGTTTTCGCAACGTCGACAAAAATTTTATGACATTTGTTGGCGTACTTTATGCCAGGTAAGCGCTGCAATAATTTAAAACAAATTTTGTCGATAAAATATTCGTGATAAGCCCATTGTGTGAACATAGTTCCATTCTATCTTCAACTCTATCTATTCCTTTATTTTCCGAACAAGATAAACGATTTTGAAGAATGACGTCATTCAATTCGATGCTAAAAAATTGGACAAATTAATGTGTAACTTTTTTATTACTACATTGTTCTAAAAGTAAATAAAAACACCGAATAGCAAACACATAAACCGAGTCATCGTAATGTTTCAAAGTAAATACCAGCTGGTGCAAAGGTACAGGGCTGCTTATATACGTGGCTATGTCGCACCGCAACAACGACAGTGGTGCCATCCCTGCATGATTGATGCAAACTAACTGGCCTAGGGTTGACCCTGTGCTGAAACAGTGTTAGAATAGTTTCAATAAAATAACTGTATTTAAGGAATGACTGCAGTTACAAAAACATTTACATTTATTAGGGAGAGAGACAGAAATAGTAATATATATTGTTTTCTATGTTTTTAATAACCAAAATTGAGTCCAAAGTCATTTGGTAGAGATAACGAGCTAAATATTATGTATAGCCTATGGTACTCATTGCTAACGTAGCTTTTTAATGGTAAAAGAATTTTTAAAATCGACCCAGTAGTTATTGAGCTATTTAAATACATACAAAAATACTAACCTTCCCTTCTTATATTTGCATAGATGGCAATTAATAGAAAACTAAAATTCCATGTCTTATAGGTAATTTTTTCAGCAGTGTGCACTCCTAGTAGGATCAAGAAAAACCAGTTCAGTCCTTTGATTATGGCTGTAGTAGATTGTTAAGTTATTTTATAGTTGTTATTCAGACACGGGTGTGTTCGGCAAGGTCCGCATGTCAGATGTATACGCGCTGAAGAACCAGAGAGCTAAAATCAACGACGCAGTTGGAGATAAGATGGACCAACAATACATCACTAAAAAACAGGTGAAAATTAATATTGACCAAATATGTGAAATAACATCGTCACATCCGAAAAGAATGGTAGATATTATCTCAATATTTCAAAGCTACATCTAGTGGCGTTAGGGAAGGGTACATTTGGGTGATCGCTCAGGGCGCTCTATGGAAAAGGGCGCCACAGGTCTGCAAATTACAGTCTTATGAAATCGTGGTACTCTCATAGGCTGACAAAATAGGGCAGCTTAGTAATCCCGTCCAGGGCACTAGTAACTCGAAACAAACCAGTACTGAACTGAATTTTTTAATATTTTGCAAAGAAATCAGACGAGGTGATGTTTTTTTGTGTAACTGCAAAAGGAAACAATCTAGGTTAATTAAGATCTACAATGTTTTTTAGTTTCTTACACGTGGTCATTTAGCACCACGGGCGGATTTTGCACTAAAAAGTCATCAACGTGCTTCGTTCCATTACATCAACGCAGCACCACAATGGATGAGAGGGAACGCCGGAGACTGGGCAGCTTTAGAAGATGTAAGTAGTTATAAAATGTACACTCCAAACAACCAATTTTACCCTTGCTAAATAAAATTAAACCTTCTTTCAATGCTGTAAAGCCGAATCTCATTTGTGTTTAGCGTTTAGCTTCGCTTTGGCAAAGAATATACGTCTCATATCTTTTCTGTCATATCCATAAAAGTAACGGAAAATAGTTGATGTAAAATATAGCCTATAATACTCACTGATAATGTAAATTTCTAATGGCGAAAATATTTTTTTAAATCGATTCAGTAGTTTCGGAGTTTATTCCATGCAAACAAACAATCAAATCATTATAATATTAGTTTAGATAAAAACATGTGGTCTTTTTTCCGGTCTGTTACTGAAACTAAGTCTTTAGTACAATGTATGTATTGCAGGCAATACGCCGTCGTGTGGTCAGCAGAGGTAGGAAGATTACAGTGTACACTGGGACACATGGCGTGTGCACACTGGCCGATGCCTTCGGTGTGGAACACGAGTTGTACTTGCACGCTGACGATAACAATAACGGAGTCATTCCTGTCCCTCTGTATTATTATAAGGTACGTATAGTCGAAGAAATAAATTACCTACTCATGATTGAGTTTCGCATAGTAAACTGTTTATAGGCACTAATTGACGGTTAATTCTCGCTTTTTGCAGGTAGTCTACGACTCTGAGGAGAAAACAGCAGTAGCTTTTGTAACAATTAATTCTTCCTACAACAACATAACTATGATAGACGAGTTAACGTTTTGCAGCGACATCTGTGAGGGGAATCGGAACTATTCATGGTTGAGATGGCGCTCGAACGATGGGACCCACAGTTTCTGTTGTGATTATAATGAATTCATAAAAGAAATAGATCATTTACCCGAATTAAATATCAAGGGAAGGTTTTATTAAACTGTGATATTAATTAAATATTTATTCATTATTTATATGTGTATTATTAACTTAAATTCATCCCTTGTCGACGCGATAATCGGTCATAAAATTCTGATTTAAAAATCGATTCAAAGTTTTTTTAAATCGATTTATCTTCGAAATCTCTATGGAATTTCCGAACGAAAACGAAATGAACAGCTTTTGACAATTGACATTAACAGCTGGTATAACCGGTTTTTTCTTCGCTAAATATTTTTTCACATTTCATTCTTACCGACC
>JAOCNA010000006.1:1420409-1438157 GCA_026546675.1 Papilio helenus
CTTTCCATTAGACCTTGAAGGTGAAGGAAACTGGCTCCATTATGGCAGGGCCGAGAATTGCTTGCATCAGTGTGATTAAAGAAATTGTGATGCTACGAATCACGGAGCACTCACGCGTAAAGTGCTTGCAAAAAGCGCTATCGAATTTTGTTTTTATTTATTTGCTTAATTCATTAAAATAGAGCAACACTTTTACTTCCATTTACGCGAAAGCCGAAGAAATGTCTCCCCAGATACGGCGTCTCTTTAAGCTCTTAAACTGATTGGCGGCGATTCCAAACGTGTTTACTTTCATCAATTTAATGTAAATTGTGCCAATTCGTATCTGTTCTTACATAAGTGGCCATTTTTATTAAACCTTTTTATCATCAGTATTCAACTCCTACGTAAGTCTTTACAAGTTTTATAAAATGTCCAATTAAAAATAACAACAAAGCTTTATCGACTGAATTTAAATAGCTGTTAGTGTTACAAGATTAAAATAAATTTGTAAAAGTTTGTTAAGAATATCAGTCCTTAAAAAGTCACTGAATACACAATAATTCTCTTATAAATACCAAATATTCCATGTTTTTTTAATTAACTGTTGATAGAATAATAAAATACAAACACAGTACAGTTTTTTGAGGTTAAAGACTATCTTGTAATTTGACCTAATTGAAAAGTAACTTTATCAATTTATAACGAGTTCAAACTACTTGTTATAAATTTTCAATCATCAATATTGCATCAACACAATAAAAAACAATAAAACATTACGTATAAGAAAAATCAATCAAATAAAAAACTATGTCACAGAGTAACAAAAAATAAGTAACTAAAATATAATATGATAGAATGTTTGTTAGTGGTTTAATGGCGGCGCGTGCTTACTCAGTGTGTTAGAGCACTTATAACGGGTCGAGTGTGCCGTGAGCCGCACCGCACCGCACCGCGCCGCGCCGCACCACGCCGCACCATGCCGCCGCACGGCACGCGCTGCTCAGAGCATCAATTACCGGGTCGTGATCGCTTCTGCACTACTACTACCAATATAAATGAAACTCGCCACCACACGCTACCATTCCGACATCTAGTCACAACTCACGCCAAACTAAAATATAACAAAGGTCCAAAGTTCAAACTCGTCTCTACTTCAGACTGTGCCTGACGGATTCCCGCCATTAGGTGCACACGTTTGCACCGCAATTTACCTCTAATCTAATGCTTTTAGCGCCCGCGAAACGGTCCGCTCGTTTCATCCAATTACAAAGTAAAAGAGCAAACGGACGGTTGTATTTACGAAATGGGGTGGCCGTGCGATGGTTAGTCGTGACTGTGCGGTGTACGGCGGCACGCGACCGCGGACAAAGACAAGGTAGAGGCTCCAGTCGACCGCGTTGCCGGCGTTATTATTCGATTTTTATAACGCCAGCTTGTCCTATTTTCGCTTTCCTAACAATGGCCTCGGTCACGCATAGTATTGATAAAAGAACCGATCGATTCGCTTTCGCGGCGTCGCGGCGGTGACGACACCTTTGGTCCTTGTGATCGCACCAGACACCGGAAAATTGTATTACAATACAATTATTAATTATTGCTTCTAAAGACTTCGTTAAAACTTTCATTATTGACCGTTGCATAGAGTGATTGATAGTCATTTATTTTTCGTCGTGGTAGGACAAACTTTAGTTCAAGATAGACGTGACACCTTTACGTAAATAAATACTTAATTAAATATATAATTACAATTCCTAGTATATCTATATCTATAGACGATATCTGTATCTTCAATTCAAAATTACATTAAGTTATAAATATTGTAAACGATAAAAGACTATATTGTTTTTTTTTATTTCAGTGATACATTTAAAGAATCAGTTTCATAAAGTCGTTGAAACCATTACGATAACACACTTCGATAATTTCGAAAGCAGTTGTATTGTAATAATCATTATTAAACAGTTATAATAACAATATCATATTTAAATCTGTTTATTTAAAAACATCCTTATTGAATAATTTAAACGTACTTTTTATCAGTTCAAATCGGACGTAAATAAATAACATATTTACTGATCTATGTCTCAGTTATCAATGATGGTTGAATTAAAAAATTTTTCAATTCAATTCCTATGTTACATAAAAATGATTAGTTTTTCTATATCTGATCACAATTTAAAAATATATCCCTAATACTGTACACATAATCACAAAATACTTTATCAAGCAAGTAAAGATCAATGATAAACAAATCAATTGTTAATGAATAAGAAATAACAATACTGCATATCTACGCATATTTTTATCTATAAAACAAAAACTAATTAAACTGACTATCAGGTTAACCTTCGTTACTAACACAGTTAAGATAGTCTTTAAACAATCGAACATTGCACAGCCTCGGGCCCCGGGTTGCGTTATCACCGTCTCACTTGAAACAAACAAATTCAATTAGTATTAAGAAATTAAACAGTTCAAAGAAGCCGCAATAACTTCCGATAGCGGCCGAATAAGGTCATTGACGCTCCCGATATCGAATTTCGCATAAGACGTTTCGCTTCGAGCTGTTTTACGATTTCATCTTCAGTCCACGTTGTAAATTATAGCTATAAAAGTTACAATTTGTTATAACCCTCGTTTAGTATAACTAGATATTATTTTTACTTATATAAAAACGAGTCGAATTTCATTAAAACTTAATTAAGAAATAATCTCATGAAGTGCGAGATTATATGAGAGTATTGATAATTGAAATATATATTAAGATTGGTAAAACTGTTATTTTTAGTAAGACACGTAAGTAGTCATAATATTTTTACTGTCGACGGCAAAACAGTTAACACGAATGACATTTTTGGACGTGATATAAACGTGGTGGAGAATGATGACTTTAATCCGTCGCTTCTTAGAAGCATACGCGTGAGAAAGACCGGACTCCAGTCACCTTTGACTCGGCCTCACAAAATAGCCACTTCAAAACGTTCTAGACTAATTAAAGTGACACTTTTTGTATCCGACGCTCATGTTACGTACGAAGTATGCAAAGTTACGTCCGCATAACGTTAACAGTGTACGCTTTCGACCCAGTTAGTAGGTCAAGCATTAACACTGTTTTTTCATAATTTTCGGACGAGTATAACTGCAACAGTTTTTGCCAAGCGGAGCCATGAATACATACAAAGATCATGACAACGTAGTGACATAATAAAACAAATAGGCCTTCGTTCAGCAGTGGATGACCTTAAGCTGATGGTGGTATCTTTGAGATTTAGCGCAACTGTCGTTCTAATGGTGCCTTTTCTAGGTAAAGTCAAAACTTTTCGAAAGGTATTAATTTTTGGGCCTACACAATATAAGTGCGTAAAATTACCAAATATAAATATTGAAAACATTTAAATTAAATAATATAGCAGTCTTTTTAATAATATTTTTAAATAACAGACTTGTTGATTTATATCGCTATTCAAAACGTTAGATGTCTGATAACATCATAATTAATAAAATGTTATTTATATAAATCAGATATAAATGTTACTGATAAAGTACGAACTCCGGGCAATCTAAGATTCACCAGTGAAATGTTTTACCAACTAGACATGGTAAATGTCCAAAACTTTTATCCTCGTGTACCCCTTCCAAAGTTTTCGCAATATATAAAAAAATCCAACCTCACTAAATTAAATCACATTGACAGAGGATTTAATAAAAATAATGTAATTGTATTAGATGAATATCAAATTCCCAGAAACATAAATTATTTTTATAAAACAAAAGCAAATAGTGGGAATCTATTTCGTGTTTACGTGAGAATTTAATTTTCTGTTTTGGGTTTATTCACTAGTTTTTGGCCGCGATTCCGCCTGCACGAAATTTAAAAAAACTAAGTAAAAATACGTTAGTGTCCTATGTGTTCTTCCAGACTATGTTCTGCATCTGTGCCAAATTTCATTAAGATCCCTTGAGCTGTTCTGGACATTCGTAGTAACATCCATAAGGGTGCAATGAATTGAAACACAGTGAAATAGAAATGAGACTGCACTGAGCTAAGCTATATCTTTTTATAAGATAAAAGAGGAACCTATTATATAGATGAATTTGACATTTGAGACCTTACATTACAAGTTTTTGTTCAATAAATTAGTTATATCCCTCTCGGATTAGCCGATAATGCTGTCATTATGAAACTTTTAATTCGCTCCATTATAAAACTTGATGTAAAAAATATGAAAATAGCTTACAGGCTAAGCCTCGTTGAGAATTTACTTTGACCGGTTCATTGAGTGTAAGGCAAAGGAAAGGAAACTTGAAATTCTTAGCAAAGTTAGACGGTAGTTCATACAGAATTTGTAACAGGGATCAAGTGTACGATCGTATTTCAAACGTTTTTGATACGTTTGGCATGTGACATTCAAAATAATCACTATAATGATAATAGGAAAGGTGAAAAACAAATGATATATTTTCAACTAGCTGTTACCCTCGACTTTATCCGCGCAGTGTTAAGTTAAAAAATACGAACTTTGATAAACAAAAAACTACGTATCTAGGTTTAATTTTCAATTATTCAATTAATAAATATTATTACTCAAATTCTAAGTAATTTTGCATTAATTCCGACATCAAATTACAAAACAATTGAAGGTTTTCAAAAAAACAGTCTTCAGTTTAAATATAAAAACTTTTTTGATAAATATTAATAGAAGATATTGTTTTAATTACTTTGTAATTTGATGTGCGAATGAACAAAAATTATGTAGAATTTGTGTTACAAACATATGTATTTTAGAGAAATAAAAATAGGATAATAAGATAAGTAATAAAAGATTTTTGAATCTAAATATAATAAATTATCTTTATCTTGAGATCATTCATAAAATTTTTGTAATTTGATGTCGGAATTAAAAAAAATTACTTAGAATTTGTATAACAATGTTTAGGAAACTAACGATGAAAATTATACCTAGATACGTAGTTTTTTGTTTATCATAGTTCGATTTTTTTTATCTTAATACTGCGCGGACGAAGTCGCGAGCAACAGCTAGTTGAGTAAATATGTAAATAACAATAACCGCGTACCCACGGGAACATGATATTTTTCGAAGATGAACCGATTCCACGTGTTATACCATTCTATGGTCTATATCCATGCCAAGTCATCTTAGTAACATCTTAGTAAGTTGTATTAAGCCGCTTCGGACTTATTGGGTAACTAACAAAGAAACACTAAAAAGTAGCCTATAATATGCCCATCAATGGCAGCTACCCTTCAGTGCATGTCCGGTCGAAATTGGTCCAGCCGTTTCGGAGATTACCCGGAACAAACGCGGCTTGCGAATAGACAGAAAAAAAAAAAATTAATTGCGGTTTTCGTTATCAGCAACGCACATACATCATCTTCTCGAAATCTGGAATTTTTCTTTTGACAAACAGACACTCCATTTTTTATATGTATAGATATATTCGCTTTATTCAAATAGTGGAAACCAACACTAATAATGGTTTTTAGAAATGTAAGAACAAGTTTAAATAAAATTAAAATGGTCATGTATTATTTTTGAAAATAAAAATCTTTATATAAGATTGACATTAATGATAACGTCGACCCATTGTATGTTAAATGAATAGGATCAAAATTCTCGAACTTTTCATGTTTTAAGTTTTTTATTATATTTATTTTAGTATTAAAGCGAAGAAACTTATGTTTAAAAAGGTCGTCTCTTCAATAGTTACTTTAGAGTGGAGATTCCCAGTTATAAATTAGTTATAAAGAATATAGCTTACTCGAGGAATCCATTAAAGATTTCGTAAATATAAACAATATCACTTACAAAACAGTGGCGTGCATTGTTTTTATTTAAATTCTCTTTTGAACCCACAAAGTGTGATTAGATTCTTAGATCAGTTGTGGATTTGTTGCAAACGAGTGAATTGATTTTTGTTCTATTACGCTAACAATTATATTTCTAGATCCTTTTTAGATAAAAATGTCTATTTTACAGATTGTAACATAAAAAAACCTAACAGGCTCTTTATAAGAAAAAGATACAACTTGTTAGAAAATTACAAGCTATTCTATATCTCATCTAAGACCGGGAATAGTTATTCCAGTAGCTGGTACACTTGTATGTCATGTGTGAAAGGTAACTTGAATACTAGTGGCTGGCATGCAAGGAGCTAGAATGATATTTGATTTTGTGACAGCTACGTGCATGTAAAGGAAGGAGGCGAAGGTTGATACTGACACGTCTGGTCTCATACGGTTTCGTTACATGTTACTGTAATGTATATATCCGCCTTTCCGTACATCTCCTGTATAACAAAGTAAATGACAGACGATAATGGCGAAGCTTCCAGTAGGCGGCATTACACATGACAGCCTATTACACCGTTACGAACATTCCAAACTTCGTGGAATCACCTCAGTTGGTGTCACACCTGCGTCCAATGAAACCACCTGTGAAGTTGGAACCGTTAAAAATTTTCTAAAAGCAATTCTTTTCAATGCCAACTTTTAAACTTTTATCGACTTAGCTTCGTTTCTCTTAAATTGAGTACTGAAGGTAAGAGAATAGTATAAGAATTGAAATCACTATTATTAATGGCCTTTTAAAATATTCATTGGTTTTCACTGATGTTACTCTCTAGAAAAATATTCAATGAATAAGTAATTCTAATTCAACGACATAAGTGTTATAATTGTACTATTTTGCGTATACAAATATTTTTGAAATAGAATATCAAACATTATGTTATCCTTAAACCGGGCATACGATCAGTAAACACTAAGAAGTCATGAGCCGCAATAAACTGCTACATTTGAATTGGTAACGTGGGTAGTTTGTTAATATTTAAACGCGCTCGTCGCTTCCCTGCGTCTCGGTCATTTATCGCCCGACCGCCGCGCAAAACGGACGTCTACTGTAAACTTTTATCGCTACAAAACAAGACTTAAAGGCTACGTGAAGTAAATGTAATGTTAAAACAGATTTTATCTCTTAGTGTATCATGAAAATGTTATAATGACACGTATGGTTTAAGTCACGATAGTTAAAATACGAGAAATAGAAATTTTGACTACTAGTAGCTGACAAGATTTAAATGAGGTAGTTTGTTCTTTTGTCCTATAAAATTATTTAATACAGTACAAACTTTTCTGCCCATCTACTAAAAGGGTAAGTAGATAAAGCCTATTACCTTTTTAATGTTAATATAAACCTTTTCTAACACGTAATCTAACGACTTAAACGCTCCCCGTTGACCCACTGAGCTGAAACTTTGCATCTTTAAAATAGTTAGGTATTGAGATGGTTGTTCATAATCTTATTCCACTCCCGGGACCAGACGAGGAATCTTTTTTAACTTAGATCGTATAAGGCTTAGTAAATGTTTTTATTGCCGTCCCTTTATGTACTTCATTATAATAAAAACTTCAGATTTATATCTGAATATACGACGAAGTTAAAATTCAAACGACTTTTAAGTTTTTGTGAGATTTGTCTTTCAATTTTCTCTTTCATCTAATATTGTTACGCTGATGAAGTCGCAATAAAAAATAGTAACGAAATGGTTTTTAAATTTTACCAACATCTTGTAACAACTTATTTTAAACTCTCTTAATATTTATCAAAACCTTGTCAAGCCAGTGATCACCGATTACTCCCGAGTTGAACCTTCAAAGGTACAAGTGTCTAAAGCTGAACCAATTTTGTTTCGCTCCGCTAAGACAGGTCCACTAGTTATTTACGTGCGAAGGGACCGACTCAAAGTCTCAAGTCCAGTGGAAAATTCGACGAGTCACAACTCCAATCTTCGGCCGCGATGCAGAAAATTGAAACGGATTTCGGCCAAACCCCGCCCGCGAGCGCCTTCGCTCACAAATATTTTACTCGATATTATATTTTTCTATCGTACACTCGATTCACATTTTTGCTATTCTTGTATATGACATTTCAATATCTCCATTCTATGTACGTTTCAAAGCGAATGGTGGAAATATTTCTGAAGAAAATTTCAAATATTCAAAAGGTTTTACTGTCGAGATTTAGTATAGACTGTCTAGCTGTCTTGCCATATTAAAAAGGCGTAATAAATCAATTATATTTACATTGATATTAGAGTTTTAAATCATTCTGGTTAAATCAATAGAAAAAGAACATAAAACCGATGTCAAATTGGCAGAATATTTTAAATTCAAACTCAGAAAATGCACAATTTGACACTGCCATACCACAGACAGGTGGAGTAGGAATTAAAAAAAAACAACATTCGTCCGCCAATCAACGGAGTGGGTACCAATCCATCAACATGTCGGGACGGTGGTTTTCCAATTTTCATGCGAACTTTTCATCATCTGCGAAAAGCAATTAAGTACAATAAACTGAAACGGTCGACCGCTCATACATCATTCTAACTTGATGTTACTTTTGATAGAATCATTTATGACAATAATTTCACCCCTCTTTTATCCTGGCTGGTATGATTTGAGTCCAATATTAAAAATAAAAAAGAAACATATAAGGTATGGACACGTATAAATATTTAAAGATTTCGCTTGGATGTTGAACCTTTACAAAAACAGATGATTACCGTGTTTTTACATTACGTGTATTTACAACCATTTATAGGGTGTTTTTTTTTAAACTTACTTTTAATTCCTTCATCAATCCGTTCAAAATGACAGTAAATTAAAATTTCCTTAAATAATCTTTCATATTTCCACTAATAAATTGTGCATATTCAGAATATATGCAAGGAAAATTACCATATTCGAAAGCGGAACATTATGACCATAAGTTAGAGAATATAGCTCAAAGATTGCTAATAACCGAAGCTAAAGTCGAGACACGAGCTGTTGAGCCCGCCGAGAGCGGAGCGGCCATCGCGGAGATATACGACGCCCAACGACGCTTGAAGTTAAGTAAGCTCATATATGCTTTAACGTTGCCTCAGATGGGAACTTCCGTCCGGTACTACGTTTGGCGCAAGTTGAAACCATTTACGAATAATGAAGTATAATATAAATATGGTGATATTTTAAATTAACTTAGATGTTGAATAGCAAGATAGAACAGTAGTTAAAGATGTACACGATTGTGTCGAGAAATAAACAGCCATACACAATTTTGTAAATTAAGTGTGAGAATTCTGCACTAAGGTATGTATCATAGATAACTATTACGATTTCGAACGTTGTCTTTAAAGTGGAAACAACTAATCTAGATTTGACCATTATTTAAGTTTATAAAAATGAAAATCATTTAATAAAGAAATTAAAAATAAGATAAAAAGATTTAATTAACCGCATCGGCAGCGAAGAAGGCAAAGGTGCAATACGGAAAGTTAAAAAGTAAAAGAATCTAGTTTAAATAGCGATGTGGTCGTTTGGCGAACTCGCGATAAAGAATTAACTGCAGTAATAAAATAAATTCCTACGCTGATGTGGCGAAAGAACGAATACCGACTTGCATTTTAAATTTATCTTTGCTTTAAAAAGTTTTTAATTACTTAACCATTAAATTTAAAAGTACAAATAAATAATAATGCTAATATTGTGAATGAAGAAGTTTAGACGGATAGATGTTTGTTAAAGTTTGTAGCCTAAACTACTGAACAGAGCATAGCCTGGAAGAGCACATAGGCTACTTATGTTGTTTTTTCAATTCCACGCGCACGCGATCGGGAGAAAAAGCTAGTTTAATAATAATTACGATCATAGTCTAGCCCTTTTCGCCTCAGAGGAACGTAATATGTACTAGTCTTCTATACATGTCTATCAGTTCCCATATTTGAAATCTTCCTTAATATGCAAGTCAAATTACACACAAACTACACTTAAACATTAATTATTATTGTATTACCTTAACCTGTAGATCAGTTAATATTATTTGTTAATTTACCATTGGTAGGATTGCGATAATGGGTACTTTCAGTTATCTATACGATTTTAAATTCAAGACTACTAACTACATCTACTAAACTAACAAACACATGTAACAATTCATCGTATTCAAATGCCTACACACATAACGTGCGGGATTTTCGCAATATTTTTTTTCTGTTTCGACTTCAGCCCCAGTGACGATTTATTCACTCAGACAGATAACGCGTTCCCTTTTTTGCCCTCAAGCGATGTTTAAATAATTCCCGTCGCCCCTTTGTTTCTGTTCCGTATTTGTTTGTAAGTTGTGATCTCCGCTTGTTTGTTTTATTTGATTACTATCGCCCGCGACTCTGTCCGCGTGGAATTAAAAAAAAAATTGTAGCCTATGTGTCCTTCCAGACTATGCTCTACATTTATACCAAATTTTATCGAAATCCGTTCAGTCGTTTAGGCTACAAACTCTAACAAACATCCATCCATCTATCTAAACTTTCGCATTTATAATATTAGTAAGATACAAACTTGTAACCATGTATGATGAACATAGGTATTTGTGCATCTAGAATTTGCTTGAATGTAGAAACACGAATGTCGGAGCAGTCTTGTAACGTATGTTAGTATGAAACGGTTTGATGATAATCCTGTTTATGAGGGTAATTTACCCGGTAATGATAACGATCGTTAACAAAGTTTTTACCTAAAATAATTTCTTTAATGTTCTTAACGTTCATATTAAGTGAATTTTGATGTAGACTGAAGTTTTAATTAGTGTTTATTCGTTTTTCATTATATTTTACGCGTAAGTACTTATTGGTTGTTAATCCTAAAACATAATTTACGGCAGGTTTCCCAGCTTCGTTTAACCATTCGTTAGTTTTTTCTGGCTCGATAACTTCATTAAATGGGTTTCCGAACTACGTAACTTGAGTTTTACTCACACTAATGAATCGCTAGGTAATGACAAGATAAGTAAAAACTTCAGAAAGTCAGCATTATTGATATAATATTTAACACAGTTTTTAATCTGCTGAGAGATTCAACAAAAACCTGAATATTCAAATATTTCTTTAAAAAACCTTCATTATGTTTCTCAAAAATTCTTCCATGATAAAGATAACACACCACAAATCCACGTTCAAACACTTGAAGCACCCGCCGCGTTCCCAATGACACTTTAACAAAGTATTTGAGAGCCTTATTTTTCAGAGTATTCCAACCCTCTCCCTTACGGAGCGAATTGCGTAAAAACTGGGTCAAAGAGTGACATTTACGTAGACAAGTTATGTGTACATGTTAACGCATGGCTTGCTAAATGTTTAATGAAAATTTAAACAGAGTGCACGCAACTCAAGTGTTAAAATGTGTGTGGTCAATAGATGGCGCTAAAGGACTAGGCGCATTTGTATTATAATTATGTCAACACTGGCAACCGACAAGCCACCAATGCAAGATAAATTAAAAAGAAAAAGATTTTAGGCGCGAATAAGAGTGCAAGATACGAAGAAACAAACAACGTAAATGTGAGCTCTTATAATTAAATTGTTTATATTGTGTACAAGTATGATTAAAAAAGTTATAAAATAAGATGGTGCTAGTTTCCATTTATTCAAACATTGTAGGTTGTGATTACGAAGTCAATGCAGATTAAAAATATTTACAAAAAAAAAAATAGTTGTCTGTAAAGACGCTAAGACTGATCATGTCTGTCTATCGCTTGTTCCGTGCTCTCACTTGCACGCTCAACTCAGTCGGTCAAGTCATACATTAGTGTGTGGCCCGTGTTTATCGTTTCACTGCATATTTTGTAATTACTTTTTAACTTAGGTTTTTTACATATTTAGGAGTAGATTCAGCAAAGGATCTAGCTATTATGAGATACACATTTTCAGTTTTTTTTTTTTTTTTTATATTATAAGGTGGCAAACGAGCAAGCGGCCACCTCAATCCACCGAAATGGCGAAGCGACCGCTGCCCATAGCCATCCGCAATTGCAGATCGTTGCCTACCCTTAATCGACGGAGGAGGAGACGCACATAAAGAGGATATTTCCCCTTCCTATGCGTCTCCTCCACCGTCAAATCCACTTTTCCTTTCCATCCTTTCCTCTTAAGAAAAGGGTGGAAAGGAAAAGGGACTAAAATTAGGCCTGTCTGATGATCTGATGATGACAAGAACTGTTTTTACCGCTGCAATTAATGTCTTAAAGTTTGTGTAAAGCGTCCTAAGAAGGTTGTTCACTGTTATCATAAGATTAAACAATAAGAGATCCCTTAAATTGTTATTCTCAATGTTATTGATATTAGGCGCATTTGATTTTATCGCAAGAATACAGAGCCAAGATCGGAAAGAAATCATTGTAAAAGTATTTATATCTTCTGTTGTATTAAGAAAGGGGTTAGATATAAATATATCGCAATCGGTTCCATCTTGTTATTGCTTTAAATTTGTAGCAATTTATTGTAAGTAGGATTAAATACATGTCTGTTTGTGTAATAGTGAAGTCCGTCGCGGCTGTCGGGTGCGCCCCGTCGCGTCCTTCGCCTCGACTTCTCACTCACTAACTTACTTATTTTATTTTCTTCGACATTCAGAAAAGAAATCAAGTTCTTAAATTAATCGTAATCTTCAGTATATGAATTTACATTTAAATTTTTGACTGAATTTTAAAGTTTTATTTCATTTTAATTTGTAATTATAAATTCATCCTAGTCAACATTATTAGTTTTAATTGAATTTTGATTTTTACTATTTTTAATTAGGTTTAGAAATCTGTGATATTCAAGAAGTATATTGTGAATTAGACAAGATTTATATGTAAGTTTAAGTATTAACTTTAAAAAATAAAGACATAAAGAAGCACCAAAAAATCTTCAGTATAATTTTCTGGTTATATTGAATACTTAACTATTTTTCTTACTTTTATATCGGGGAATTATAATGTTTTGTTCAGCTTTACAATTTTTAATTTTAAAAAAGTGAAGTAGTGTAAAGAAATAGATCTTTTTTTATATAATAAGATGACAAATATGAAGTGACTATAGACATCCACAATCATAGATGCTTTTATTACTAGATGGAGGAGGGGATGCACAGAAAGAAAGATTTTCTATGCGCTCCTTTCACCTTTATATCCACTTCGAATTCTCAGCCTTGGCTGAGAAGGTTAAGTAGACTAAAATCAGGTCTCCAGCAAGCATATTTCTTTGAGTGTACGCAGAATTGATTTTACTTGACGCGTGTCTTATGGTCGTGATATTGCGGGGCGAGCCAGCACATTGGTGAAACAGATGTTGTCCACTAAAACACACATTGTTAAAATGATTGATGGTTCACTCGTTGATTATTTGTTGAGAATTTCGTCCTGTTAGTACAACGTAACTGGAAGTAATAAAGGTCTGACCACAGCAGCAAAAAATACACATTCTTTCAAGGTTGTTCTCAAAAGGTTCAAATTGTAGTTAAGCCTTGAATACGAAGATGTCCTTAAGACCTACAACAAAAGTTCGTTACCATATGTTATGTAATATGTATGTATACTTTAAAAATATATGACAAGAATTCGTTATTTTTGTTCGTAACATAGACGACATTTTCCTCCGATATAAGTGAGATGAACGAAACCGCCGTGGTGTGCGACCGGTGACGGGCGTAAAGCATTGTATAGTAAAAACTTTTCCTATCATTTACGATTGATACATTATCCCAACATATTTTCATATGCATATTTTGCAGTCGTAGAGCGTGCTGTTACAGCTATAGCTTAACGTGTGAAACATACTTAATTTTGAGACAATAATAACGACAATGACTTCAATAACTTAAGTTGAGAAAAAATACAGTTTTCGAGTATAACATTATTTTGCATCTAATTATACATTAGCAGACGGAATTAAACGTAAAAGCTCGATGTACGAATACATTTGTTAAATATACATAATGATGTAGCTTTTATCTGTATGTGAGTACTTCCAACGTAGCGTCATATGTTGCAGTGAGTGCAAAAAGTGCTCGCTATATGTTGTTATGTTGTATAAAGCACATCAGTAATTTGCGAAGTGTTTCAGCTTCAGGCGGCGAGTAATTAAAAAGCACCGGCCTTAGGAAGTCGCAATGTTTTTCATATTAATGATTCGCGACTGAAAAATATATTCTTTTTTTATGTAACGTACGTGGCAGCAGACTCGGCTCGTTTCTTCATTGTCATCAAAGTTCGTTTTCATTAAGCACTACGATATTCGTAATATGTGTAAATGAGATTTTAATCTGAAGAGACATCTTTTTATACATAAATGATTTATAAAGGAGATGAGAAATCAGTAACTATTCAAATTGAAGTCCCTAACAGCCGATTACTGAAACGATGAACGATGCTGTGTATCTAAAAATACATTATTTTGCTGTAAGAATTTGAACCGTTTTAGTACTGTTGTATAAGTAGATTTTAAAGACTTTTTACTTTAAAATATAGGTTTTCTCAGCAATAAAGGTGGTTTCAATTAATTTGCATAATGATGGGGTTTTAATTTTTTTTATGTGCATTAATAAAAATAATGAACCGATGTCTCCTACGAAGACTATTGTAACCCACAATTTTGTAATTTACATCTTGTTTTATGTTTCTTAAATTAACTTGATAAATATTAATTTCTGTGTATGTTTGAAAGTAACGTTAGAAAGAAGAATAATTGTAGGTTTAGTTCTTGTTTGATGAGTCGTAATTAATGGTATTCATGTCTAATATTTTGTTTTGCAAAATGAGCGTTTCATAGATATGACAGTTTACGTAGGAGCCATTGGAATTTTGATTGTTATTTATGATGTTTCTCTTTATTAATGTGCACGTACGGCTTTTACAACTTGCAACTACAGTTATTTAAATATTTCACAGTTCCTTTTTTGTTACTTATACGAGTATGCTTCACATCAACATGGACTTTTTCTTTTCATCACATCATGTTCACCTTACATACTTTACACTGGTGGAGCTCAAACAACATATGTGCATTTTATATGGTGTCAAGTTCCAGCGGCGGACTCACGTCACATAGTTTGTATAGGTGCACCATTACCGCCCCCTATTTGTCGCGCGATGAAACAAAAGCTCCCGTGTTGTATATAATGAGAGTAATGTATGAATTCATATATTTACTACTTCCTTTGATGTGAAGGTATTATGTGGCTGAGCGGCGAGCACATAGCGCTTGCCGGGGAGGGCTGCGGGTGGCGGGGAAGAGGAAAATGAAGACTACAGAACATTATCATAAATTTTATTTATTAAAAATAATTTAACTTGAATGTTCCGTCTTTCAACATTAGTTAATGTTAGTCGCATTGCAGATAGTTAAGATATTGTAATGCAGTATAAAAATTTGGTAGAAGGTTGGAACCAAATTGTCTTCAAATGAAAAGTTAGTGCACGATAAAGGGTACGAAATGTTAAGAAAGAAAACAGTCTAAATATAATAAGAATAAATGTGTAAGGGCGGAGTTGGCGCGGGTGAGGCCGGCGCTCGGCTGAGTTACAGCAGTCTGATGGTAATTCAATAACAAAACCTCGTTTACTTGAAGCGATTTCTGCGCAACGTAATTAGAAGAATCGCATTCGCAGCGAATTTTTCACCCCAAAGTCGATAATCTATGTTCTCAGTTCACATAACGATCTTACGCACGACAAGCTGTGGAATGCTGTCTGGCTAACACGTTATCAACCTTATTCTCACGATCACAGAGCACACCGGGAGCGTACACTGTCGGCGGGTTGTCACGGCCCAGCGGTGACAGGAAATTGCTCGATATTTTGTTAGCTGTCACATCAGCGCAGGGCTGGTACACACTAAGTTATTTAATCAGAGTATAATTTTATTTTATATACTAAAAATACTAAAAGTCCATACTTAAAAGTCGTATGACGTTCCATGCAAAAATACTTGTTTGTTTGTAAATCTTTCAGATTTAAATATGCTGTTTACGTAACCAAAAAAGAAGTCAAAACTGACATTTATAGTATTTAAGTTGAATCGTACTCAACAACACTTTGTGGAAGTGAAAATTCAAGTTGAAAAATAGCTATTGGAGGAAAAGCAATGCTTTAGTCTTCAAAGAACTAAAGTTCATATTCATTTTCAGCATAAGTGAAGCCCGAAGTTAATAATGCCTGTCCTGCCCCTAGACGGTAGTATTTAAAGTAATTGAATCAGCTACACTAGTTGCACGGCCGGGCGCAGCGCAACCCTGCAACCAGCCGCCCGGCCCGTCCTGTCACCCCACTTACGGTATTAGGGCTCCTTGTTCGCGGATAATTCGATAATTCGTGGCCGGGCCGCCATTTTGTTAGGCTCGTCGGAGCGGGAATTACTCAATTCCGGGGCTAAACGACGCGCTGTTGTCGGAGAAAAATCATATTACTCTGACGCCAAAAGAATGAAATATTATAACTACTTTCATAAGTCAATTATATTTCCCTCGCCGTTGCTTCTCTCCCTGTTTTATTAGATGTATATATACAATACATAACTCGGGTAGGTACTATACAATGTTCGCCAGATGTTTATTATAGGGTTTAATGTTTTCTATGAGCGTGGTGATAGTCACTGATACAATTGAAGCTGAGTTATGTTACGAGCTGTCTTGATCAAAGTTGCATGACTACATTATAGTATAATTTTTTGTGTTGTTTTAACTCTTTTTTATAAAATTATAACAAAAACAATTTAAAAAACCAACTAGATGAAATTACTGTAGATAATGTAGTTTACAACTCAAAAATGATAAAGGTAATGTCTGAAATCCATTTGTCATTATTTCAGATTTGTTTGAGTACAGGTAATTCAGAATAGATTAGGGAAATGTAGAGACCTGCAAAGGTGTAAACAGCGCATTATAGATATAGTAATTTCGTTTTATTATAGATATAGGAATGTTTAGCAAACGAGAGTTAATGCATTTGTTGGAGTGTGGACAGTGGCGAGGCGAAGTCGTTTGCTCGGTTCCCACACGTCACCCGTACGCCACTCCCATGACAAACGCATGCGGCCTTGTTTGCTAAGCATACACCGACGGCGGCGAGATGTTCTCTAATAGCAATGAAGGCCTAGTCGTCATCATCCATCCTGTTATACCGATCTTTAATAAAGTTTCATTGTAAATGAATAGGTGTAATATGTACTACTCTATACGTATAGCTATATAATGGCGAAAATCTTTTCACGTCTAGCTCTCCCGGCCCTCGCCCCCGCCCCCTCAGCCGCATTCATTTTGCATTTTATATATTTTTACATTTGCACATAAAACGTTCATTACGAGATGCATTTGCTAACGAACTCGGCTCGCGACGCGTAGCGGCGTAGGGACGTAGCGCCGTAGCGCCCACTACGACTACGCCGTCTTAATGCAGATGTGTAATCAACGTGTGCTACGAACATTAATGTTTTTGTCTCACTTTAAAATAAAATTAAATGTCTGGTCTTTTTGTGAAATACACAACATTTACTAAAATGAACTCTCGTTTTATATAGAATATATTCGTTTTAAAAAGTTGAATAGAAATAATTTCAATTTATAGGTAAATTAATTAATTATATTACAATGGGGTAACTTTCGTTATCTCATGTTGGCTACCAATAGTTTTAAAGCTTGAAACTACCCTCTCATGGTCTAATATATCGATAGATTCAATAAAATGAATGCAGGTGCGTTTACTGCACTAGAGTGATGAGACACTCGACTAAATTGTTTAATTTCCCTCTAACGTCAGGCAGGGCGTACTTTTAACTTATTACAATAATTGTAAGCAATGTAACATCAAAACGTTTTCTCGTTATTATGTTATTTACTTAAGGCCGTTTGTACACAAGGCAATGTTAATCTTTGAAACTAATATACTATCC